>ML811840.1:0-25366 GCA_009831015.1 Picea engelmannii | reverse complement strand
ACATAAATACACATAAACACAGAGATGCAGCGGAAATAAGACTTCATTTCATTAATAACAAATGACTAAAATATGCTTACAGATAGAATGGGAAAAAACTAGCTAGGGCGCTGGTAGCTTATCTCTGAGAAGAGATGTGGCCACTACTCGCATCCGTGAGAAGATGATTACAATGCGGCTCTGAAGGCCCTTTTACAATAAACGGGAATGCCAAAAGTCCTAGACATCCAAAAACCTAACCCTGGGAGATGAAGCGCCAAAAGTCATGTGGGCCCCGTTTGGGTAAGTTGGTACATCAACTTCTCGGGGTCGTAACTTTTGCATACGATCTTCGTTTTAGGCGTATGATAGCCCATTGGAAAGATCTATCTGAGGACTACAACATTTTGCACAAAGATCATGAATTTTTGTGACCACAACATACCCCAAAAAACGTCGTTTAGGGCCTCAAAACGGCTCCAGAAGTTCAGGACCCGAAAAAATGCTAAAAATAGTAAATTGTGCGAAAACTAAAAAAATGAAAGAAGCAATGGAGGGGGTCCAAGTGGAATAGGTGGTTGGTCACCAATATCCACCTGGATCATCCTCCCACTTGCAAAAAAACATGATAGTGTTAATCTCTCTCTCTCTCTCTCTCTCTCTCTCTCAATTTCCTTGTGTATAGAACTAAGTCCTTTGCAAAAAAACATGGTAGTGTTAATCTCTTTCTCCCCCACACAGACATTTTTTTTTAATTTTTAAGGGCTCCTCCCACTTCAATACTTTCTCCTACCTAGACATTTTGGTGCCCTATAAACCTTTACACTTCGTTTCAAATTTATAATGCAAAGGGGCAGGTCATGGAGAGATGAAAATTTATCTTTTTGTTTGTTGGCATAGACTACACCATCCAAGCCCAAGCAAATATATTTTTTGCAAAATATCTTAGGTAGGAGCCATGTTGTTCCATATCAACCACGTGGATATTTTATTTTTATATTGAAGGGCTCTTAAGTTTCCATATGCCTTTCCATGACTAGGCATGTACATCCTCTCTGCTCACCTCAACAAGAGCCTTCTATCCTAATTTTAGTACATATTCTTCTAATAGGTTTAGGGACCAGACCAATTGGTCTTCCTCCTCTCTAATCCTAACATTGTTATCTTTTAGAGAATATGTGTATCTTTTCCATTGTCCTACATTTTCTTCCCCAATGCCTAAGCCCCTAAAGTACAACCAATATTGGTGTCTGTTAAAACCCTTTCGTGCTTTTCGTTTTCCCTTCCCTAGTTCTAGTTTCCCACCTCTTTACACTCTTTCTTTCCCCGCTTCTATATTTTCCCTTTTTCCCATTTCCCTTTTATCCCTTCTTTTTCCTTTTTCTTGATTATTTTACTAAGCAATTTTCATGCTCACAGACCTTTGGACCCGCGAACTATAGCACTTGCATTCTTGTTCATTCACCTATGCATAAGTCTGCCCCAACACTTAGACTTTTCTTTAACTCACGAGTACACAGATTCAAATATTTGCCTTCTCTTTCATCAACCTTCACATTGCACTTCAACTTTCACGTTCTACATTTCAACCATCACTTAAATTTTATTCTCACTGTGAATGTCGAGTTCCCAAATGTCCCATTCTTCTGATATTCACAAGTCCGACCAACCGCCTTCTATACTTAGTTTCTTTAGATCGCTTATCCAACTGCGGGTTGGCGGGTTCATGAAAATTTCATGTTGATCTTCTCTCATATCCGTCCCCGCCATTACATTGTTTTTCCCAATGTGCAATAAGTGTTATTTAAATTCTAACAACCTGTTTGCATATTTAGAAAACGTCGTTATTAATGGCGAATGGCTCGAAAAATATTCATTAAATCTTCATTTAATTCTCGTTTGAGAGGGGATTAAAATATCATTATCTCTAAAAAAAAAATCATTTGTAAATATCATTCAGCCCAAGAAACAATTTTATCAACTTAATGGCAATATCAACTCGACAATAGTTTTGTGGTGATACTTTGAATATTTGTGACCACGGAGATCAGAATTTCTAGTGGTCAACAACATATTGGTATTATTCTTCCCCTCCTGCTGCTCAAGGAAAGAAGAACATGATTTGGACATCTGAAATTTCTCTTGATGGTTGTGTTCCAGAGGTTTTCGACTGTAAAGAAATTGTTTCATGGCGCGTTTACAAATAAATACCAAATCAAAGGGCTATACAACTCCAAGGACATTCCCCAATTTATTTTTCGCCTCAAGTTTTCTGTAAAATGTTAAAGCTGCCAGAGCCCACTCTTACCTTCAAAGATGAAGCTTGCAGAATTTTTTTGAAGAAACATAATAATGGGCTCAACCTCTTGCCAGGGTACTTGGAGAATCCTGCGTCCATACCAGTGGACATAACTATAAATCACATGGTTATTCACCAGAATAACAGGTCAGGAGAATATTGCTTCCATATCTCGGATTGTTCTATACATCTTGTATTTTACAGTCCAAGAGAAAGCTATTTTTGACTGGGGTAAGCTCATTTGCGTCGAAATTGATTCCCAATTATCGCATTACAAAAAGGATAGGAAATTATTTATGGCTGCATATTTGATATTTTCTATCACACACTATTACCAATTCCCAAATTCAACTATCAAGAAGAGGGTAAAATGTGAAGCGGACCCTGTTACCTTTTGGTATCAGGCGTTATGGAGGCATAAAACCCCTTTATTTTCTATGAAGTTTATAATGACTTTGTTTCAATTTAAAAATAAAAATATATATTTGGCGAAAGCACCTCCATGATATCTATTGAAGCTGCCAAATTTCTAGAAAAGAAAGGAACGGTAGAAAAAATGGAAAATCATAGTATTATAAGAATATTTTGTTCAAAAGAAAATCCTTCCTTTCTTCCATATTATGTGTATGATAACTTATTCATCACGGAAATAGAAAGTCAATAAAATTTATGGTTGTGCTTTTTCCATGAAAAAAGGAAAAATCAATTTATTCCTCTACCCGGGAGGATTGGAGAATTTGTATTAAGGAATACAAATAAAATTGATGAATTTGCAGGTCATTTTAACAATGTCAGTTTGAGATATGCTGAGAAGATCAAAGGTTTTGACCCAAGAAAAATATTTGTTGAGCATGTGCAATAAGTGGGGTTTAGTAATTCTTTCATTCACATTGTTTTGAGTGAAGGAGAAGAAATAAATAGCTAGAATACTCCTGCACATGATACCGTCGATCTGGAAACCTTACTCAACAACAACGACCATTTTAAACAAAAAGGAAAAAAAATCGATGAAAGGAGTGCTCAATCTCTAGTTGTCATTCTGAAAAATACTACATCCAAGAGCAATGCTCCGGCAGCCTACCCAGTTAAGAAGTTTGTCAACGATATCTCTAATGGAGGACGAGATAAGAACCCTCCCTCCGGAAAAATTGAAAGTTCTCACAAACTTCCTGTAAGAAAGAAAAGAAAAACTCCACTTCAAGAGGAGGAGAATAATCTCTTAGAAAATGATATTCAAAGTTTCTCTTTGGAAGATATGGAATTGGAAGCAGATATTGAAAAGATACAATTTCCTATAATAGAACTACAGGAGCATGTTGTTCAACAAAATACTGCATTGGAAGTTGTTGGAAATGAAAGTTTTAGTGAAGAAGAATACTTTACTATTCAGAGTGTTTTTTTTTATAAAGATTCTAAAAAACTAATATTGGAAAGAATTGATCCGAGAAATAAGGAAGGGAAATCTCGCTCATAGGTTGACCTTTAGTATATGCAACCATCTCAAATTTCTAAAATTCACAAGGCAATCAGGGATGCGTCTAATGATTCTATTGATGGTTTGGAAGCAGAGAATGCCAAGCTAAAGGAAAGAATCAAAGAATTGGAAACTGCCTTGATGCCTCTTCCCATTTTGTCTAGCCCTTTCACAATGATAAAGCCAACCACATCAGGTACCAAATTCAAAGGATCATCAAGTTTTCTTATGACTGTTTGAAATTATGTCGAAAGGAATATTGAAAAGAGAATGCCACTCGTAATGGAGGCATGGGAAGTCTCTAAAAACATTGTTTCTTTTGGTTCAAGAGTGCATGCGTTCCATGGATATCTTCAAGTTGAATTTAAAAATGAAGAAGGGTTTTATACAGATGTTGTTATACCATTTGGAATAAAAGTTTCAAATATGACAGAGGCAAAGTGGAGAGAAGAATATTTTCTTTCACCCACTCGAATTAGACAGTTGAAAGCCTGTTGGATAGAAAAAATTAAGAATCTAAAACATATTGTTCAAACTTGCAGTAAAGTCATAACAAAGAGAGAAGAATTATTCAAAAGGCTTACAAAAATAGACATAGAAGGTAGCACTAGCGAAGTTCAAGATCTCAAATTAATTTTTAATTCAATGTTTATGACAAAGAAACAGTTTGATGAACACGTGGAAATACTAAAAGGATTATCGGCCAAAAAATTCAATAATGTAATTGAGTATGGTGAAGAAGAAATTGATAATTGGCTTATTGATTACTCTATAAAAAATCAAGACATTGAAGAATCAATCCATGGTATTTCTCATGATCTAAGAAATTTAACAGGATAATTATTTAATATCAAAATTAGACACAAGATAAATGTTGCACCCATGAAAAATTATATTGAAGATTGGTTTAAAAGAGCAATTGATATGTTAACTGAAAAAGGCCAAGAAATGGAAGTTGGGATGGTTCCGGAAACCGTCATCGAGGAGAATAAAAGAACAACAACAAACAAATGAAGAGAGAGATACCATCATAGTAGGTCCATGCTGATCACATTATGCTTTCTTTGTTAGTTTTCATCCAGTTATTCTTCTTCTTTGACTATAAAGGTATAACCGAAATCTGATAACTTTCTCTTTGTCTTCTTTCTAGATCTTGTTGCTTTGCATCTGCCCACCTTCTTCCTTCTACAATTTATTTTCTTGTACATGTTTACTTTTATGTTCTGTGTTACTAAAATATTCCCCTGTAGACAAGTGAGCTTTCCCAAACCCCTATACCAAGACAAAAAATTACATTTGGACACTACCATTCCTATAGATTCATTTTTCCCATCAAAAAGAGAGGAGGAGGGAAAGTATGATGTACCTCGTTTATGACGTTTGTCCAAGCTTCTCCAATCCACGAGCTCCAATCAATACCTGTAATGGAAAACAAGAAACAAACGACTATCTCATACTCTAATGGATTAGACAAAATCAATTTATCTATGCAGATTAAAACATCCATAGCCAAGCACATGTAAACACATTCTTGAAGGAAATAGGCCAATTATAATAATGAGAACTTAGAAAGGAAAACTTATAAACTTCAGATGGTGTTGCAACAGCCTCTCCAAGTCCTCCTCAGCCAACCCTTGCTCAAAAGATACACAATCAAAATAACAATGCTTTTCCGATTTCTCCCATTTTCACCATGGAAATTCCTCCATTTATAGGCTTTGAGAGGCTCAACCACCTTGAGTATATTTGTAATTGGTTGAGGATATGACTCTATTAGTTGTGATATATTCCTTAGATGCATCCCTCGAGTTAGATTCGAGCCAAACTATCCCAACCCATCCATAGTTGTCTTTAGAGGAAAGTGAGATTTCCTCCAAGATTCCCTCAACCAACTCAAAGCTCCCTTAAAGTGGACTACAGAAAGTTGCAACACCCCATTAAGATGGATAGGGAGAATTGGCGCTCCCTATGTATGAGCAGGGGAGCATTGATCTTCCAAAATGTCACCAAGATGAGTAATTACCTAGTTAAAACACTTCTTCCGACTGTTAGATGATGGGGCTTCTTCCTCTAACATGTTTTAGGAGTTGTAGCAAGTGTTTTTATGGTCGTTTGAGATGTGACACTTACACTTACGACACTTGCGACAATGAAAGTGAAATACTTGTGACACTTATGACACTTGCAACAATGAAAGTGCAACACTTGCAACACTTATGACACTTGTGAAAAAGAAAGTGTGACACTTATGACATTGTCGAAGTGAGGAATTTTGATGTGTAACAGATTGCCCCCCAAAGTGTGAAGTCAGAAGAGGAATGTTGATGGCTGAAACAATTTGTAGATTCTTCAATGCAAGGTATGGAGTTGTCAAACATGGTAGATGTTGCATACAACCATCAAACAATGTTAATATATGTTCCATCCCTGAGGCAGTCATACCTATGCTCAGAATACAAGTGACTGAAAGCACGACTGCCAATAAATACACTCCAGATCCATTATGATATTAACTAATGAGATGGCCACCAAAGATACAAAGTGGATCCATCCCTCTATGACCTTACTTGATCGTATCCACGAAAAAATACACAGTTGAGCTACGGTGTGATAAGAACATAGGCACAAACCAATACAAAGTGGATCTATGTTAAAACATGTATATCAGTCGAAGAATCTCCCTCACAACTTGGGTAAAGTGTATATGCAAATGAATACTCAACCTAGGGTCTTCGTCCCGATCCTATAACAATACGATTATGTCCAAGTGAATAGATGATTTTATGTCAAACATGACACAAACAACTTGATTATCGGTCATTGAGGTATATTGTTATCAAGCATGAGAGAAATCACCATCGATGTTGATGACTCTCAAGGTACTTTAAAGTACAATCCAGTGAATGTGAATAATGAGCTAAAGTTGAACATTCGTGGAATCAATCGGTCAGTGGTCATTGATGTATACCCATTGTTGAAAGCGAGGAGGACTACCATTGAGGTATGCAGATCCCAAGGTACTGATGTGTTCCTAAGTCTATTTTCTAGATAATTTGTTGAATTCGACAAGAAAAGACTCATCAAAGGAGGGCATTGATGTATCCCCCATCAATTGACACGAAACTTGTCACAAGATAGTGATAAGACACAGTAGATAAAAATCAACTGACACGGATATGGGAACTGGTAATACAGTAGATGGTTGAATTTTGAGGAGAGGAATTCCTTTGAACACTGAGGCAAGACATAAGACTTGGTAGCATAGACTCGGAGTGGACCAAAACATAATGCGACAAGTGTTGGGCCATTCTTTGGATGGGACAAAGGAGTAGAAAGACTCATAGGATTGGTTCAGTGCAGAAGCAAATGGATTATCCAAGTGTATGGTGAGGTGAAAAAAAGTGTCGTGTTCAAGGGCGACCATAAGAGCTGCCTTAAAATATCTCAAGAAACTTGACCCACTTCCTTAGATTTTTCCCCCATCTAGATAGTTGAGTACCTCTTTTTCATTTACTGAGCTCGAGGAGGGTAACACATGCTTGATATAACTCACCTTCAGTAAGTTCCTCTTCCTTTATTTAACGAACTGGAAGAAGTAAGGGTTCGTTCCCAGATGGGCCCTTCAATGTGTAGTTTTGTGAGTCCAGAGAAGGAAAACTCAGTTGTTCTTCATGTTTAGGGAGTTTGAAAATAACTTAAAGAAAACTCTACGGTTGTCTTTTTTCGTAATTTTAGTCTCCAAGGTCCGAAAAAGTATAAAATAATATGACGAAGAACTCTTCTAGCCGAGATTGTCTAGAGTGTTCCTTTTTCGTAGTTAGTCTGTTGGGACCGAAAAAGGGGTAAAATATCGCCCAACAAATGAATCTTCATATTTTAATGTGCTTGAAGTACGACGAAGTTTACTCAATAGAGTTATAAGGTCATCAAAAAATTGATGCTCCGTATATACCTGCGTAAACAAATATTTTTGGGAAAAAATGTCAACAATTCCTTTTAAAATTGACGATAATTGGAAAAAACTCAAAAAATAAACATTACTAATGTGAAAAGGGGTTAAATGACTTTCATTTAGAAAAGGTTAAAAGTCAATTGGGGTAAAAAATAATTCATTCTTACCTTTCCCTTTGCAATTTTCCCTTTTCTCTTGAGTTTTCCCCCTTTTGGAGCGATTCTTCTTATGTTGATTGCGGGAGCTACATGTGATCATTTTCAGTTTCGTCGGGACCAGTTTAGTAGCTTGATCCCTCCCATCACTTTGCATGCTTTCTTTTTCATTTTTAGTTCTTATTTCATGGGTTTTGGCTCTCTAAAAACCCCAAAGCGTCAAACCAAATCCACGCTCCCTTAAGTAATCTGAGAGGGGGGGAGCGGGGTAGTTGAGATCTCATCACCCTGGTAACCCTTTTAGGGGAGCGCTAGCGCTCTGATTTTTTCTTCAAGGGAATGTTGGGCGCAATTTTTATTTTTATTTTTAGTTTTTTCAGGTGTGAAATAGCAATTTCCTCTTTTGAAAACTTGGCTAATGTGATTTTCTTGTGGATTTGCATGTTTGCATTGGCCAAGATGATTGAATGGACAGAAAGAGAGTATGAATTTGACGATATGGTCGCTTTACAAGACCCTCAAGTGAGGGCATCTATTCAGAACTGTGGTTTGTTGAAATATTTCAAACTACAGAACATGAGGTAGGAAGTCCTTTTGCTCGAGTATTTGATTGAATTGTGGGATAGTGATGAGCAAGCATTTCGAGTAGGATATCATATGCTTGAGATCGATATCAAAGATGTATATTTCCTGATGAGGCTCTCGAGGAGGGGAGCACCCATCATTTTATCTGGACATCGGTCTACACCATTGCCAATAGATGCATATGTTGCTCAGTATTATGTGTCGATATCTAGCTTAGTAGGGGGAAGAATCATCATCAAATATGTGAGGCATCTTCCTCTTCGATCTATCCTCATTTCCATCACTAAACTGGCGGGAAGCACTGCTGAATTTTCTCTAATTTCTAGGCTCGAGCATGAGTTTTATTTCATTTGGCATGTACTTGAACCATAAACAAATGCAACAACACCATACACAAGTGTTGCAATAACCAAGATCGCAAGAAGAATAACCATGCACAAGAACACAAGAAGTATCCTGAGAAAACCCTTTTCAAACAAGAGAAAAACCTAGCAATCATTTGTTATATTCTCAAGAGAAGATCCCCCAACACATAAACCCTAGATGCACACAAGAGGGTGCTCTACAACTTTGAAACTAGCGCCCAAGAGAAGTGCGCACTTCAACCGTACAAGTAGGTTTGAAATTTCCAAATGACAAGTGAGAGAGTGTGTTTCCTCAGTTTAGGGTGTTGAAACAAGCAAAAACAAGAGAGTTGTACCTTTTTCTAGAAACCCTAGAGGGTCATACTTTTCTACAACTGGGAGGTGACGGTTGGTTGAAAACTTGTGTAATTAGTCTTCAAGAACTCTGCTCTTATACCATGTTGAATTTTCTCTAATTGCTAGGCTCATGCATGAGGTTTATTTCATTTGGAATGTACTTGAACAATAAACAAATGCATCAACACCATACATAAGTGTTGCAGTAACCAAGATCGCAAGAAGAATAACCATGCACAAGAACATGAGAAGTATCCTAGGAAAACCCTTCTCAAACAAGGGAAAAACGCAGCAATCCTTTGTTATGTTCTCAAGAGAAGATACCCCAACACATAAACCCTATATGTACACAAGAGGGTGCTCTACAACCTTGAAACTAGCGCCCAAGAGAGGTTTGCACTTCAGTTGTACAAGTAGGTCTGAAATTTCCAAATGACAAGTGAGAGTGTGTGTTTCATCAATGGGGAATCACCTCTATTTATACAAGACTAGACATGACAATAGATGTGTCCCTTGGCACAATAAGGTCGACCTCAATAAATCAGTAACATAATTAATCATTACTCAAACATTAATTATCTTTCACATATGGTGTGGTCGACTTGTACCCTTTACATCATAAATAGGGTTACAAGTAAATCTTACACTTAGACAATATATCAAGGGATCCACACATCCACTAGTGCTCAGCCACTAGGGACATGTCCACCTGTGCTCACCCACAAGGATGCCATACTCAACAAATACCTATCTCAACTAAGTCCATAGGAGAATCATATGGAGTACCATCTCAAGCCGACTCAATTGAGATCTCATCACCCTGGTAACCCTTTTAGGGGAGCACTAGCACTCTGATTTTGTCTTCAAGGGAACGCTGGGTGCAAAAATTATTATTTTTTTTAGTTTTTTCAGGTGTGAAAAAGCAATTTCCTCTTTTGAAAACTTGGCTAATGTGATTTTCTTGTGGATTTGCAGGTTTGCATTGGCCAAGATGATTGAATGGAAAGAAAGAGAGCATGAATTTTACGATATGGCCGCTTTACAAGACCCTCAAGTGAGGGCGGCTTTTCAGAACTGTGGTTTGTTGAAATATTTCAAACTACAGAACATGAGGTAGGAGGTCCTTTTTCTCGAGTATTTGATTGGATTGTGGGATAGTGATGAGTTAGTGTTTCAAGTAGGATCTCATATGCTTGAGATCGATATCACAGATGTATATTTACCGACGGGGCTCTCGAAGAGGGGAGCACCCATAATTTTATCTGGACATCGGTCTACACCATTGCCAATAGATGCATATGTTGCTCAGTATTGTGTGTCGATATCTAGCTTAGTAGGGGGGAGAATCGTCATCAAATACGTGAGGGATATTCCTCTTCGATCGATCCTCTTTTCCATCATTAAACTCGAGGGAAGCACTGTTGAATTTTCTCTAATTTCTAGGCTCAAGCATGAGGTTTATTTCATTTGCCATGTACTTGAACCATAAACAAATGCAACAACACCATACACAAGTGTTGCCCATGCACAAGAACACAATAGCTATCCTGGGAAAACCCTTTTCAAACAAGAGAAAAACCCAACAATCCTTTGTTATATTCTCAAGAGAAGATCCCCCAACACATAAACCCTAGATGCACAAAGGAGGGTGCTCTACAACCTTGAAACTAGTGCCCAAGAGAGGTGCGCACTTCAACCGTACAAGTAGGTCTGGAATTTCCAAATGAAAAGTGAGAGTGTGTGTTTTCTCAGTGTAGGGTGTTGAAACAAGCAAAAAGGAGAGGGTTGTACCTTTTTCTGGAAACCCTAGAGGGTCATACTTTTCTTCAACTAGGAGGTGACGGTTGGTTGAAAACTTGTGCAATTGGTCTTCAAGAACTCTGCTCTTATACCATGTTGAATTGTCTCTAATTTCTAGGCTCAAGCATGAGGTTTATTTCATTTGGCATGTACTTGAACAATAAACAAATGCAACAACACCATACATAAGTGTTGCAATAACCAAGATCACAAGAAGAATAACCATGCACAAGGACACGAGAAGTATCCTAGGAAAACCCTTCTCAAACAAGGGAAAAATGCAACAATCCTTTGTTATATTCTCAAGAGAAGATACCCCAACACATAAACCCTAGATGCACACAAGATGGTGCTCTACAACCTTGAAACTAGTGCCCAAGAGAGGTGTGCACTTCATCCATACAAGTAGGTCTGAAATTTCCAAATGACAAGTGAGAGTGTGTGTTTCCTCAATGGGGAATCACCTCTATTTATACAAGACTAGACATGACAATAGATGTGTCCCTTGGCACAATAGGGTCGACCTCAATAAATCAGTAACATAATTAATCATTACTCAAATATTAATTATCTTTCACATATGTTGTGGTCGACTTGTACCCTTTACATCATAATTAGGGTTACAAGTAAATATTACACTTAGACAATATAGCAAGGGATCCACACATCCACTAGTGCTCAGCCACAAGGATGCCATACTCAAAAAATCTCTATCTCAATTGAGTCCATGGGAGAATCATATGGAGTACCATCTCAAGCCGACTCAATTGAATCCACAAGAGTACGAGGCAAGAGACCATCTAAAGCTGACTCAACTTAGTCCAGAGGAGTACAAAACAAGATACCTCACATCATCACAAATCAGTCTAGAGTCTAACGCACACCCATCACATGGGCACACCCAACACTTGGGCTCTCACTCACAGATGTCTCAACTCAGTCTAGAGGAGAATGATCTGGAGGATGTCTCATGAAGTTGGAATCAACAACACTTCTTCTCAGCTAGGGATGCATTCTCCACCAGGCCAAGTCTCTCATGGAAGTACTCAAACTTCATCATGGCAAGTGGTTTGGTGAAGACATTTGCAATCTGCTCATGTGTAGAAAGGTATTGCACGTGTTTTTCTTTCCTGTGCACCATATCTATGATATAATGGTATTTTATCTCAATGTGTTTTGATTTATTGTGAAACATGGGAGTCTCTGAGAGCTTCACACAGCTCTGATTATCGCAATGGATAACGATATAATCCATCTCATGACCAAATAAATCTGCAAGGAGCTTGCGAAGCCACACCGTCACACTTAACACTATGTACTCTGCTTTTGCGGTACTCAAAGCCACAGAGCTTTGTTTCGTACTGCACCAGGAAACCATGGTAAATCCCAAAGCAAAACAACAACCAGATGTGCTCTTTCGGTCCACTGCGCTCCCTACCCACTCTGCATCGGCATATCCCTACAATCTCATGTCTACACCGGAGGCATATCTGAGGCCATATCCAACTGTGTCTCATAGATATCTCAACACATGCTTCGTTGTTATCCAGTGAGTCTATCTCGGCTGACTCATAAACTGACTGAGTACATTCAATGCATAACATATATCAGGTCTGGTATTAACCAGATACATCAATGATCCAATCAGTTGTCGATAAAGACGTGGATCAATCTCGCCTGAATCAGTAGAAGCCTCGTTCATTTTCTTTAGATCCATCACCATCGATGTAGGCATGGATTTGCAGTCTATCATACCGAGTCATGTTCTTCAAAAATATTCAAAAATTGATGAGGATTCATGTTTTGAACATACAATGTTGTCATGGATGCTTCTGCCCACATAATCATAGGTAGATTATGATCATGTATCATTGATTTGGTTGCCTCAATGATGGTTTTGTTTTTCCACTTTGCAACCCCATTTTGATGAGGGTTATAAGGAACGATGTAATCCCTATTGATCCTTGCCTTAATACATAAATCACTGAAATCCTTGGAGGTGTACTCTCCTCCATTATCTGATCTCAGCACCTTGATCCTCCTCCCGGTCAGGTTTTCAACCCGAGCTTTAAAATCTTGAAATCTCACAAGGACTCCATCTTTGGTCTTCAAGAAGTAAATTCATTTCTTCCAAGAGTGATCATCGATGAATAGCACATAGTACAAGTATACGTTCAAATAAGCAACAGTTATGGGTCCACACACATCTGAATGTATCAAGTCCAATATCCCCTTGGATCTATTGTCACTGCTCAAGAAGGACCCCTTGACATTCTTTCCAAGAGCACAACCTCTACAAACACCATCATGTTGAACATATATCTCTGGAAGGCTTGTTACCATCTTCCCTAGAGTGGGAAGGACTCTATAATGTATGTGATCAAGTCTCTTATGCCATAGCTCACTCAAGCTGATAGTATCATGTAACAGGGCCTGAATTAGTCGTAAAGTCAATCTGTACAAGTTGTTTTCTCAAACACCAATTACTTGGGAAGAATTCATATGTGAGTTCTTCAAAAGAAGAATGCTTCATCTTTTATGTCTTCATCTCTTTGAGGTGGTTCTGGATCAATATCAGCAGTGGATGCAAATTGTCTTCCTTTCTTCATGGTAGGACAATCTCTCGCAATGTATCCATACTTGTCACATTTGAAACACTGAATCTTTGATTTGTCTTTTCTGTGTTCATGACCAGAAGCTGATGAAGTCTTCTTGTCTTTGAATGCTTTGCTGAAGCTTCTTCTATTTATTATTTTGCCTTTCTTTGTGTGAAAAGAAAGAGCATGATTGTCATCATGAGGGGAGTCTTGCACTCCTCTGACTATAAGTCTGGTTTCTTCCTCGGTGCAGTTTGTCCATAGATGATCAAATTGAGGTAGATCTGCTCTACCATTGATACTCTGAAGAAATGGTTCCCAATGTCTTGGAAGAGCATTGAGAGTAGTCAAGACAAGTTCTCTGTCTGATATAGTTTCTCCAATGGTGCCCAGTTGATCTCTGATCTTTGAAATCTCCATGAAGAAGGTAGCAACAGTGTCATCTTTCGTCATCTTAATATGTTGAAGTTGGTTCTTCAATGTAAGAACTCTAAGGGTGTTGGTACTCTCAAACATATTCTTCAATGCACCATACATCTCATAAGTTGTCTTCAAGTTGGCAATACGAGGTAGGAGATGATGTCTTACTGAATAGATGATTATCTTCCTTGCTTTGATGTCATCTTCCTTCCATTTTTCCTTCTCTTCATCGGTAGTTGTTTCTAGTAGAGTCTTTTGTATCACAATCAATAGGTCATCCTCTTCTAGGGTAATATGTAGTCTTGATTTCCAGGAATTGAAGTCGCTTGATCCATCAAGCCTATCTTCCACCAAAGTTATGTTCTTCATGGTTTGCAAATTCTTCCACAAACCCTTAGCAACTAGGCTAGGAAACCTAACGGCTTGGCTAGGCTAGCAACCCTAGGTTTCGTTGGACTTATGATTGCCAACAGTAAGTCTTGAAAGTCAAAAGAACACTGGTAAGCTTGAAAAATCCTTAAATGAGCTGCAGAAACCCTAAAACTGAATTTTTTGCAAAAACCCTAGAAACCCTAGGGCCAAAAATCAAAAGTTCTCTGATTTGCAATCTGAGAGTCTCTGGAGATGCATTGAAGGAGGCCATAAAATCCTATGCCAAAATTAGCCCCAACGTTTCAGTGTAGGGTGCTGAAACAAGCAAGAAGGAGAGGGTCGTACCTTTTTCTGGAAACCCACCGTACTTTTCTACAACTTGGAGGTGACGGCTGGTTGAAAACTTGTGCAATGGATCTTCAAGAACTCTACTCTGATACCATCTTGAATTTTCTCTAATTGCTAGGCTCAAGCATGAGGTTTATTTCATTTGGCATGTACTTGAACCATAAACAAATGCAACAACACCATGGACAAGTGTTGCAATAACCAAGATCACAAGAAGAATAACCTTGCACAATAACACAAGAAGTATCCTGAGAAAACCCTTCTCAAACAAGGGAAAGACCCATCAATCCTTTGTTATATTCGCAAGAGAAGATCCCCCAACACATAAACCCTAGATGCACACAAGAGGGTGCTCTACAATCTTGAAACTAGCGCCCAAGAGAGGTGCGCACTTCAGTCGTACAAGTAGGTATGAAATTTCCAAATGACAAGTGAGAGTGTGTGTTTCCTCGATGGGGAATCACCTCTATTTATACAAGACTAGACACATCAATAGGTGTGTCTCTTGGCACATTAGGGCCGACCTCAATAAATCAGTAATATAATTAATCATTACTCAAATATTAATTATCTTTCACATATGGTGGGCCTGACTTATACCCTTTACATCATAATTAGGGTTACAAGTAAATCTTACACTTAGACAATATAGCAAGGGATCCACACGTCCACTAGTGCTTATCCACTAGGGACACGTCCACCTGTTCTCAGCCACAAGGACATCATACTCAATAGATCTCTATCTCAACTGAGTCCATTGGAGAATCATCTGGAGTACCATCTCAAGCCGACTCAACTGAGTCCACGAGAGTACAAGGCAAGAGACCATCTCAAGTTGACTCAACTCAGTCCAGAGGAGTACAAAGCAAGAGACCTTGTGTCATCAAAACGCATTCCAGAGTCTGATGCACACCCATCACATGGGCACACCCAACACTTGGGCTCTCACTCACAGATGTCTCAACTCGGTCCAGAGGAGAATGATCTGGAGGATGTCTCTTGAAGTTGCAATCAACAACAAGCATTAGTACCCATCTTGCTTCCAAATCACAGATAACGTATGTTGTTCAGTGTTTGGAGCCTAGGATCTTTAAATGGTGTGCAAGGTTTCTTGGAAATATAGAAGAGCAAATATCTAAGTGCAGAACGTGTAGGCAGAAGCAATTTGGATATGGATATTTCTTAGTGTCGTTATTTTTTGGAGTGAGTACCTTGAATTCACCCACATGTTGCATCGATAGTGCGCCCTGTATCCGAGCCCCATATGGAGAGATGGACGAACCTCTCGCCTCGGTTGGCAAATGAGCCCTCAACCTTTCATTTTACTGGTGACTTCTTCGCATGGTGGTGAAGGTAGATCACAGTGATAGAGGATTACCCTTATGTCGAGGTTGATTTTAGGGGCAGTGCGGACTTGGTGCTCTCCGAAGGGGCACAGTGGGATGCATCAGGTAAAATACGAAATATCATGACCTTGCAACAATGTTTTTTGTTTATATATATATATACATCTATTTTTTTGTTGTACAATGAGCGATCTAAAGCATTTGTTTTCATCATGCAGATATAGGTATTTCGCGTCCAGTGGGGATGTCAGCATTCAGACATCATGGTGATGTTCAAGCAGCAACGAAGGCTAGTGTTGGAGTAGGAGGACTCCGTGAGGTGGAGAGGAACCTCTGTGTATTGACCATGGGTGTTCCCTCTATGAGGATACTGGATGTACCTTTTCACCTTCAGAGGCACACGGTAAGAGTATCGGAAGGCCTTAGTCACTTGCTACGACGAGTGGCCAAAGCGGTTGTATGTTATGTTGAGCACAATGTAGTGTAGGAAGACAAGTAGAGTCTCATGTCATAGTAGTATTTTATGATGATGTCATGGGAATAATGGCCCACATTTTTGCCTTGCTATGTACTTTTTTGGATGATGTATTTTGACACACTTTTGCTACTTTGTATATATATATATATATATATATATATGAGTTTTTCCATGGCTACTTATGTTTTTCAAATGATGTGATGCTTTAATTTACATGCTTTATGTTCTGAATGCTTATCTATGTGTAATGTGCCAATCCAACATATAGTTTGGTAACGAATCTGTAATCGTATTAAGTTCTCTCGATATATGTCTATATTATAAGAAGTCAAAAGATCTCTCGAGACGTCGAACCCTTAGATAGAGACGTAGCAAAATTGGATTACGAACTGTGTATTCAAGGTTAAGTTGACGGACCACGAGTTGAGAATCAAGGTTGATAATCAATTGAGATATACCTAAAGAAGAAGCTTCGGTTAAAAGTCCAATTATGACATGATATTCGTCAACGTTATTGGTTGCATATCCGATGAAAATTCCTCCTAAACTCACTACCTCGCTAGAGTGGTAGATGACCCAAGCTGCAGAAGCTATGTTATGGGTATGTCGACTAGCACCATCCACAAATCCGAAATAGATAGGAAATGATGTTGTCATCTACGTATTCAAGAACAAAGCAATAGATAAGCAGCTTAAAAAAATGGGGCAAAACTCGCGCATGCAATAGTAAAGACACACCAAACCAAAAACATATAGTACAATAATGTACAAAGCACACATACGAGATATTCTATGCATAATACTTTTTCAAGTAAATCCCATTTCGGGGCTCACCGAGAGATAATCCATCGTAATCCACTAACTCATAGGCATCTCTCTATAGCACACGCTTCACAATGTATGGCCCATGCCACATAGGTTCTAACTTACCTACACCAAGTTTGTCATGATCTTGGTCATAGACCATCACCAGATCTCCTTCTGCGAAAGCACGATGTTGAAGAGAACGTATTGAGTCTTGATGCATTTTTTATATGTCTCATTAATGAGGCAGCATCACAAAGGATTTCATCCAACTTCGTTAGATATAAAAATCATTCTTCTTTGACAGAAGTATGGGGTAGGAGATCTACAGTGAGTTTCAAGGATGGAATCTTGCATTCAACAGGGAACATTGTTTCCAATCCATATACCAATTGGAAGGGTGTAAATCCAGTGACGGTTTTAACTGGAGTCTGATAAGCCTAGAGTGCTGAGAAGAGTTCCAAATGCCGAGAAGTTTTGTTCACCCCCACCCATGCGTTGAAGCATGGACTTCAGAATTTTGTTGGTGGCTTCAATCTGTCCATTGACCCGAGGATAGTAAGGGGATGAATTTTCACGACGAAAACCCAACTTGGTGCGTAATTCACCCATCATCTGGTTTTGGAAATGGGAACCATGATCGGTTACAATAGCTTGTGGGGCTCCGAAGTGAGTGATGATGTGATTGAACACGAAAAGTGCGGTAGTTCGGCCATCATTAAGAAATGTAGGCATAGCCTTAGCCCATTTGGTGAAATAATCAACTGTGAGTATATTATAACCATGCCCCCGAGCTGAGGTAGGTTTACATTGCATGAAATAAATACCCCATTTTGCAAAGGAGTCGATGGCGACAAGTGGATGGAGTGGAGCTGGGTGGGTACGTGCTTTCTTCTGAAAGATTTGACAAGGTGGGAATTTTTTAACGGCCTCAATGTAGTCTTTGAATATGGAAGGCCAAAAAGTAACCAAAACGTAAAACAAATTGGGATGTAGCCATCCCAAAAAGATGATTGCCAGAAACTCCAAGGTGATAGTCATTTAAAACTCTCTCAGCCTCTTCATGGGTTAAGAAACGTCGTAGAACATTATCGATACCTCGTCAATACAAAGTGTCACCAACAATAAGGTAGTACTTTGAATGGTGTCTAATGCGACGTAGTTCATCACGTGAAATGCCTGGATGGAAGCGTTTGGCCTGGAGATATAAAGGAATGTCTCCATACCACATATCATACATACTAATGAGGAACAATGACTCATCTGGAAGGGAATCACTAGGCTCAGTATTATGATCAGTATGGGGAAGATCGCAAATTAATTCGACAAAAACCCACAATTTTTTTGTTTTAGATTTGGAAAACTCGAGAACAAATTCTTGGAGAATGACAATCCATTTGGAATATTTGCCCCCAAGTACTTGACGAGTCAACATGTGGTACATGGGGTTCGATTTAGCTATGACCATGGTAGTGTGAAGTAAAATATAGTGTCAAAACCTTTGGACAACAATGACTGACACCAAAGCCAACTTTTCAACATGTGGATAATGGAGCTCAAGACCTTAAATGATCTTGCTTAAATAGTATATCACATGTTCAACGCCGTCATCATCGTCTTGTACTAACACCATGGCAATAGTGGAAGCAGAGGCAGCCAAATAAAGTATGTAATCTCTCACATAATTGGGGGGATGTAACAACATTGTATTCGTTAACGCATGTTTGAGATCATCAAATGAACGTTGAGCAGTTGCATCATAGATAAAAGGGGCATCCTTTTGCAGTAATCTCATGAATCCTTTAGTAATTTCGACATAATTTCATATAAAACAACGTAGAAAGTTTTCCTTCCCTTGCAAACATTGAAGTTGGGTAAGATTGTTGGGAGGAGGTAAAGCGAGAATAGTTTTGACTTTTAAGGGATCCACCCTAATCCCATCTTTGGACACTATGAAGCCGAAGAGTCCCCCTGATTCAACAACAAAAAAACAGTTATGGGGGTTCAAACGTATGTTGTAATGCCCACATCTAAGAAATATGGCTCTTAGATGACCAATATGATCTCGTCGACAAGTTGAATGCGATGGCAAGTCATCGAGATAGTGTTCAGCAATATGTTTGATGTCATGGAAAGCATACGACATAGCTCGCTGAAAAGTGGCTCCAACATTTTTAAGGCCAAAAGGTAATTTATGATAGGCGAAATTCCCCCATGGGCAGATGAAGGTTGTTTTGTGTTGATCAGCAGGTCAAATATCGATATGGTTATAGCCAAAAAAGCCATCCATAAAAGAGAAAATGACGCTTCTGAAGCAATTATCAATAATTTGGTAGATGAAGGGTGTTGGGTATTTATCCTTTGGACAAGCCTTATTTATATCCCTATAGTCGACGCAAACATGAATGGTCCCTTGTTTCTTGGCGACCAGAATGATGTTGGAAACCCATTTGGTCAGAGGTGTAGGATAAATAAAACCAGAT
Source organism: Picea engelmannii (assembly GCA_009831015.1). NCBI lineage: Eukaryota > Viridiplantae > Streptophyta > Pinopsida > Pinales > Pinaceae > Picea > Picea engelmannii. Next base: position 5,573 of record ML811840.1, on the reverse strand, counting down.
TTCAATAACTTTTCTACTTCTGCTTTGATTGTCACAGTTTTCTTGGGATGAATTGGGTGAAGTTTCTGTCTTTCAGGTTTAACTCCAGGGTAAGTTTTGATTTCATGCACAATGATCAAAGGGTTGATCCCTGAAATTTCATCATAGCTCCAGGCGAAGATGTCGTGGAATTCTTTAAACAAGGCGGTGTAAGTTTTAATCTCTTGAGTTGAACAGTTCACACCTAGTTGTATGTTTTCCACAATACCTTCTTTTGTGGATATGTCAACACTGATGGTTTGAGATATGTTTCCCAAATTTCCCTCGAAGATTGTATCCTAAGTGAGTATCGGAGATTGGTGAGCATCGACAATATCTACGGGAAAGATAAATGAAATATCTTTCTCAATCTCATCCAAACTGGGAAGAAAGGATGAACGATAGTGGTTCTCATCCCATGGTGCCTCCTTGATATTAAACATTTCCATAATGGATTTATCAGATGGAAAAATCCGTAGGATGTAATCAAAAGTGGAAGATAGGGAATCTAACCAAGATGGTAGCGAATAGAAATTAGACACCAACAGATGTCAGTCGTTAGGTGAAGAATAGGTAGATTGAATGGTGTCGTACTCGGCCTCTGCGGGACTAAGCAACATAGTGTCACCTAGTGTATCGAATTCTAAAGGACTGGGTACGATCTGTGGTTCAAATGATTCGAGGGATTGATATACCATAGTTGAAATCATATTGACCATTGCGATATGTTGCATATTTGGAGGAATAAGTGTGGGGAAAATTCCCATGAGTGAAGAATCTTTCAGTAAACTTACCCCTACACTTTCATAAGTAATCTTGGAATCCCCCCAAAATGGAATATTGTTGGATGTTTGAGTGTGAGCATCAGGGGTGCAGTAATCTAACTAATCGATGGTCACTATTTTTCCTTGATGAAATTGAATGCATCGAAAAACTGATGAAGCGACAACAATCATAGAATAAAACCAACTTCTTCCAAGCAATAAGTTATAATATCGAGAAGCGTCGACTACTTCTACATCGACGAAAACAATTTTTCCCCCTAGTTGAACTGCTATTGACTGGAACTGTCCATGAGGTTTGAAACCTCTTCCATCAAATTCTTTTAACATGGTTGGAGATTGGTTAAGACCAGGTGATTTTAGGCCTTTCCAACAGGCTAAGGACATGACACATGTTGATGCTCCCTCATCCAAGTTGGTGGGAGAGTCTCGATTTATAATTGTTCAGATTAAAGGTAATATTGTTAGATGAGTCAGGATCTATAGCTTCGATGGCTGCCAAGAGTGTTCTACGTTGGCTAGGGCAGTGTAGCAAAACTTCGAGAGCCGACAACACAGAAGGTGCTTGGGCCAAATCTTCAACAATGTTGTAGTTCCAAGAAACACAAGAGTTGGGATTAAAAGTCAAATTTCTTATAGTACTCTTGGGAGGATGTAAGATAAAGTCAAAGTTAGGTTTCTCAATCTGGAGAGGGCCAGATGAAGGGGTAAATGAAGTAGAAGGTGGATCAGTCATAGTTCCATTAGTTATGCTTTCCTTACCGGGTTTCCCTGGGGGTGTGTCATATGTTGTAGTTTGAGTGGTCAAATCTACACCATTAAACATATAAATGTGTGCACTTGATGAAGCATCCTCGTTAGGGGGATGACCTGGGTTGCTTCCTTGCGGAGGTGCAAGATTGTTTGCAACCAGGGACTGTTGTTGTGGAAAAGGATGCGTCAAAACCACGAGTTGAGAATTTCCTTTAAATAAGTTAGATACTTATTTCGGGCGGGGACGGTCTCATGTGTAATGATCTTCAACACATATGAGATAGGGAAATTTTGGTTTACGCTACGATTGTTTTTCAGCAACAGGTGGTTGTGCTTGTGTTTTTGTATTTTCGGTTTGATTATTATTTTTCTTGGGTTTATTCTTATTTTTCTTTTTCCCCCCTGATTGTGGTGGTGAAGCGGATTGAACTACATTCACTTCAGATACTTTAGTAGGGGTGGAATTTGATGAGAGAGGAGTCTACACTATAGTTGAGGCAGTTATTGAATGATTGGTCATGCGAGTGGATTGTGAGACATGCTAGGTTTTGACGAAACCGATAACACCATCTGAATGAGCGGTGGAGGATGGTTTCGATGGATCGGTTGATGTGCAGGGAACGTTTAGGATCAGTTCATAGAAAGTATCGGATTGGGAATAAACCAGATCCAAATACTGGGCACGAGTGATGGCTTCCTCTTCTGTAACTACACCACCCATTGCTACATCGCGAGCAATAGGAGGTCATAGATACGTTGTGAACCATTCAGCCAACAACTAGTCAGGAATGGTTGCTTTGATCAACTGTCGTCATCGTCTCCATTCATGAATATGATCAGAAATATGTACGGATTTATTCTAACGAAGGGAGGTCAAGAGTTATGTGTTGGTTTTGTATTGAATGGGCAATTGGAAATGGGTAAGGAAAGCCATGGAAAGTGAATTGAAATCTTGAAAAGTTTCACGTTGTAACTTAATGTACCATTTTGTCACTGAAGCTGTAAGAGTACGCTGGAAGAGACGCAAACGAATAGAGTCATCCATCAGTGAGTTTGATTGATATGAACTCAGGGGTGATTAGTTTCCAATGATGGCTTGATCCTGTCACTCCTCCAAAGGGTCAGTTATAGATCATTGTACTTAACCAGATTGCAATTAAAAGGTATAGTTGAAGTCTTTATAGACTTGAATCCAAATTCAATTAAAGCCTCGTTAAATTCCTTATGTGTTACATGTCATGCTTGCATTTAGTAATATATGTGTGTAAATTCATGAAAGCAACTACGAGATTCTTGACTACTTCGTTGGTCACTTGTCATCCAAGTGCCACAATCTATCCTTCACATGTAGTTGATATGTTTAAGTGTAAGAAGAGAAGATAGAAAGAAGTAGAAGGAATAATTTGGCCTTACTACCTTGCTGTGGCTTTTCCATGCTCCTTCAGACCTGTATCAAGCATACTATGTTGCAACATTCAATGCGAAAGCAACATATTAAAGAGCATGCTTACATTGGCTCTTTCAGAATTAAGCTTGTTGATCAAAGTCTCTGCTGTCGAAATAGACATTGCCATAGGATTTGCGTCATCGAATAACATAAATTTGACTATCAAATCATCTCCATTGGACATTTTCACCTTCAGGCCTCCTCTAGACCTCTACCTCGATCCACGTGCAATCCTCTGTAATTAATTCATCAAAATGGCATAGAAATCTATACTTGGACTGGGCGCGTGCATTTTCTCCCCTCTACATTGGTAAGGATCACCTTTTACCAAATTATGCGGGCGGATTACCTAACAAGGGCGTTAGCCCAAGTGGTTGGCGAATGCTAAGTTTGGAGTTGGTTAAGGAGGTCCTGAGGTCAAGCCTGTGGGCCTCCCTTTTTTGGCGCATTGTTACAACCTTTTCCAGTTTAAGATTCCGTCAGATTTAGTGGAGAGATTTAGACTATACATGGCGAGGTTTGCCACCAAATTTGGTGGAACCACTGCTAACTTTGGCGGATTGAGATTGGTCATTGGCCAACCCCTTTTTTAAATTGAAATTTTGGTTATTGGCAGTCATTGGGCATTTTCCCGCTGCAACATGGCAGCCAATGACTGGGCCACGTGGTGGCCATCCATTGGCCCACTTGTCTGCCAAGTCATCTACTTACGTATCAGTTGTTGACTGTACCTATTGATTGGATGCCAGTTGTCACGCTATCATTTGGCCATGTCAGCATGTTGACGTCACTGCTACTGTGTCATCCACATCATGTACGACCTGCCATGTGGTTGTATAGATGCCACATCATTTATGGATTCCATGTCCAATATGACCTGCCACGTGGCTGTACGAATTGCCACGTGGCACTTTCTCATTGGTCCACATATCGACCTGAAAATGCAAAAAATAAGTGACACGTGGTAGCCTATGGTGCTGCCACGTCAGCATGCTGACATCATCGGGACATGTGTCGCTCTCTAACTATGCCACTTACTATGTACGGATGTTGACATCATCAGTATAATTGATGACATCAGTATTACGGATGTTGACTCATCCCTTTTCACTGGGCTAGGTTGACCAAAACTTTGACTGTGAATACCTTTCGATTCGTAACTCCATTTGACTAACCGTTTGCGCCATTGGAAATCTTGCAACACACTTTTCGCAATGGTGCCAATTTTTTTGAGCTTTGAGGACTTTGAATTTTTGCCCTTTTTCATTTGTCAAGGCCATTCTGAGCCTCGTGGGAAACTTCTGAGACTTTTGGGATGTTCGCTAGATCCTCCCAGATCATGCCTCCCAACTGAAAGCACTTTTGGTCCCCAAAAGTCTTTACATTGTGAGTTCTCGGATTCATGTGCATTGGATTTACAAAAGAAAACCCACACCCAAACTACCTCACAAGGCCTAAAATATGAACACGTGCAAAAAAAGGAAGTGATATCAAACAATTATCGCTCTTACATAATGCCCTTTTATGGTGTATGAAATGCAACATGTGATTTACAAATATGGCCACTCTCGACTAACTCAAGGATTTTCCCCACCTGTTCATTCATTACGCCGAACAGGTCCTCTTTACCGAGTTTTCCTTTCTCCAGTAGTTGGCTTCCTTCTGGTGGTGGATTTTCCTACAACACTTCCTGATTAGTTGTCTCCATCTGAGGTGTTTGCTTGGTCTTCCTTTCCTCTTTGGACGTAGATCTCGATGCAAGGCCCAATAGGTGGCCTCATGATGTCCATCTCTGCTACAATGGTTGTAGTAGAATTTCTCCTTCAGAGGTGTATTTCCCTTGCTCCTTTCAATGTGTGGATAGCGATCTTCTATCCTCGTCTTTTTCGTGGTTTCTATAACCTTCCTGTACAAGGAATTTCTCTTCCAACACTGGGATACTGAGTGGTTATTCAATCCACAAAAAGTGCATGGTATTTGATGCCACAAGCTCTGTTGTATATTAGTAACATGCTTATAATCAAATGGAATTTTAGAGTTTCGAGATTTCTTATACCTCGATGATTTGTCTCTGAAGTCACGCTGGAAAGAAGAGTTGGCCTCAGCTCTTTCATTGTGATGCTCATCTCTCCCTGGAGATGTCTCGAATCCTCTATCATGAGAAGATGTGCTCTCAGCCTGCACTCAATCATTTCCATCTATGGATGATTTGTTGACTTCTAAAGTCTCAGTGATTGTCCTGGGGTCTTCTTCCCTAATGGTTTTGTAGCTTTCTCCAACATCCTTTGAGACATAACCTATCTCGACATATCGAGGCCAAACCACTACCTCGATGGGATCCACAATACCTTGGCCATTGGTTCCAAGGCCTCCTCTTTCATATCCCATCATTCTCATCAACTTTAAGCCAATGCATGAAGTATGTTGTTTAAGGACTTTAAAAGAGTCATCAACATTAATCAAGAAAGGAACTAGGCATGGTTTATTTACCTCCATCCCAAGCTGGGACTCTTGGTTTGCTTCTTGAGATGTGTCCATTTGTTCCTGGTGAGAAGGATCAATGGATGATGCTT
>ML811839.1:88863-105851 GCA_009831015.1 Picea engelmannii | reverse complement strand
ATTATCTTCCTTCCAAGTTGCATGTCTTGTTCTTTCCATGCTACATGAAGCACTCCTCATTGACTATCTCCTTGAATTCCAACAATCATGAGCTTTGTGGCCAAACCCACTACAATTGTAACATCTCATGGTGTGACAATGAGCAGCAATGTGTCCCACTTGATTACATATCCAACATCTTAGGATGTTGAATATTCCAACATATTTCCGTGCATAATATCTACATTCCAAAGCTTTGTGACCAAATTTATTACATGAGAAACAATAACCATGAAAAATATTGTCATACCTTTTCTTTGGTGTCCACCTTGAAGGTGTCTCTCTTCTGAACTTTCTTTGAGGGGTAGGACTTTCTTCTTTACTTCCACCTTTTGAAAATGAAGGACTTACCTCATGCTTCTTAGAATTCGTAGCTTCAAACTTTCTTTCTTCCTTGTTGTATTCAAGACTGGATTTATCATTAGGTGATCTTTGACAACTCCAGATTTCATCAAGAATTGTTGAATTGTTCATGAACATGTTTGAATTCTTTGCTTTCCTTCTATATTCTTCAATTTGGATCTTCAAATTGACATTGACTTCAAGTCTTTTTCTAAGCTCGTCATCTACCTTCTTATTTCCTTCTTCTTGACTAATTATATCATTATTTAGTCCATTGATCTATTCTTATTGTTTCATGAGTATTTTCCTTAGTACTTTTCAAGGGATTCCTTAATGTATTCATCAAAATCAAGATCAAAAGTATATTGATCATGTTTTTCTTCTAACACGTCTAAGATTTTATCTTTGAGATTCAACAAATATTCCTCTTCATATATAAGATAATTGTTAGATGATTATACACAACCTACTTCTACTTGTGTGTCCATGGATCTCCTTCAAGCTTTTAAGGATTATAGTGAAGACCTGCTCTGATACCAATTGTTGGACACACCGACCACAATGAGAGTGGGGGGTGAATCAGTGTGAGTCTCTTTTTACGCTTCTTGCAAAACTTTAGTTAGTAATCACCATTTACTCATTAGTTCCATTAACACTTACTTGTTTGCATGTAAACATATCTCAACAACATACATCAACAATATATGTTTAATATTTTTGTATTATATGTTACAAGAGACTACAATCTCAGGTTTTATTAGCACCAATTGAAAAGAGAATCAACTCAAAGAGAGCACCAACTCTCAATTGCAAGAGCTATCCTTCGTATCTCAGCACCAACCAAGATGTGAGGAATCCAACTCTCAAGTACAATACCCAGCTTGTAGACAGAAAACAATATTTCAAACTGTACCAACAGTCTATACCAAGACAAGTGCGTCAACTATGCACAACGCAACCTGTCACAACAAACTGTCACATCAACCTGACTCATCAATCTCATTATCCAAATATGATATACTCACAAATATCAATCATCAAGTCAACTCTCAACCTTATGCACAATATCACCAAGTTAACCAACAAGATACCTCTAGCAATACACCATACTCTCCATAAACCAAATACCATAAACAATTACAATAGAACATGTGCCAAAACCATACCTTTAATCCTATAGAAATCATCAAGACCTATACCATACCATGCAACAATTAGAACAATTCCAATATGAAAATATGATGTGGTTACCGAACTTCCAATTTTCTGTAGCTATCAAATCTATTGTCGCGATTTTGTTGTCGAGATTATGTTGGTGCGGTTCTGCTGCCACAGTTTTGTTGTCGCAGTTTTTTTTCCACGATTATTATACTGTGGTTTTTCTACCACAATTCTATTGTCGCAATTATGCTGTTGTGATTCTGTTGCTGCGGTTTTTCTTTCGTGAATTCTCTCTATCAATAATACCTACCCAAATAACCTTTCACAAATGGATATTCAGTATGCTCAAAGATCATACTCATAAGAGACCCTTGATCTCTTATTTATATTTCTCCAAGTAGCTTCTTCTAGGGGTTATCTTCTAACCAACTTACCCAACTTCCTTCTCTTGTGGCTAACCCACTTCTAACCACTTTTTCCACTTACAACCACTTTATCCACAAATAGTAAACTCTCCACTTCTAATTGCAACTAATTTATTTTTAATTGTTTTCTTGTTGCAACCACTTAACCCATGACTAACAACTTTGATTGGTCAACTTCTTCTAGGAGCTTCTAGAATAATTTGACTTCTTTGACCTTCTAGGGACTTCTAGATAACTCATGAGGGTTCTTCAACTTCACATGGCCATAACTCTCTAACTGTGAGGAGTTATGCGACATTCCACATATAACCAGAAATGACATGACATATACTATCCATATCGAATAGTTTATCCTAAAAATTCATTGATATTCATTACATTATTCCTCAATCAAAATTGGGTTCCCTAACCACACTATTGGGATACTCAACCACATAACCATTTGGACTTCACAAAGCATCTTCCCATGAGGACTTTCACCATAAGGGGACAACTTTGAGAACTTCGTCTAAGAGCATATTTCCATGAGGGATTTCACCATAAGGGTACCACTTTGGAGTTTATCCATTTGGTTCTTCATATCAACCATGACATGACATAAAATCATTATGACACCATTTGACATCAACCCTTTGAAAACAATTGCATTAATGACCTTATAACCAATAATAAATATATCAATGATACAAACACATCACTGTGAAAATACTTGACATCAATCCATTTTACATCAATCCCTTGACATAAATGACAACATAGTACAACATAGAAGACCCAACATGACAAGCACATAATTGGAAATACTTTCAAGGTAGAAAACTGAGTCTAGTTGCATCTTAACAAGTCTTCATAATAATATCAAACTTTTATGGTATGGTCCCTTTCAAGTGTTAGAGTAGGTAGGTTCTAATTCCTACAGACTTATTCAACCTCCATATATCCTCATTTACTTAATATTAAATATGTAAATTTTGAAAATCTATGAGACTTCCTTGTTAGAGTGGGAAAATGATGGGTAATTTTTACCTACCATAGAGGAATTAGCACTAGAAGCATGGGTGGAGTTACTAAAGGATACAATTTTTCAAAATAGATCCAAAAAAACTAAATAGGGGGAGGAAGAACTCTAACAAGTTGGTTCTAAAGAAAAAATTATAGGGAATGCCAAATGGTACTTGAGGGAGAATATTGAGGAATAATTTCTTCACCTCCTTTAGTAAAATATTTTAGGGACCAAAAGCCTCCCAAAAGGGAGGAATAATCCAAAATGGATCACTATATAATTTTTCATCTAATAAGGTGCTTTATAAGTGGGAAAATGGGAGCTATTGACATGTAGGGCCCATTTTACGGTAGGTCCTATTATGGTGATTTGGGATCTTAAAACTTCTAGAGCCCATTTGGGACAATAAAGGACTATTTTTATGGTACAAAATTTGCAAACAAAGTCCCTATATCTCTAATTCTATTCTACACATTGTGAGATTTCTAATGATGGAAATATCTCCTTGATTAGAGTCTATATGAGGAGTTATGCCTCCCACAAATTGACTTGTTCTTTTGACATCCATAGTAACGATTGTATGCCATATCAACACCCATTAGTCAAAACATGTGTAGCTAGTCATATGTGGAATTTAAAAAAAAATCTAAAGGGTCCAAAACCCTAACCCTGATCGACATATTTGAGGCATGCATGTTAAATACCGGGCCACTAGGAAAGGAAGGGATTCCATTCTTTTTGTATTGATTTTGTTCCATTTTTTAGTAGAGAAAGTGAGTGGGATATTGTGGGTATAATAGAGGAATTAAGAGACCCTATAGTAGCCAAATATACCACAATGTCTTTGAAAGCTCCATAGTGAGTTCATCTTTCTTTGTATTTGCTAATCATATCTGAGAAGAAAATAGTGGGGCCTAGCCCTCACCTTATGTTTGGTTTTCATATATTCGATTTCCTAGGGTACATCTTATGTTTGATGTGTGGATTGTGTGGATTTTGTTTTAGCTTCTTTTGAGAAGGACAAATGGTAATCTATGGATAAGGTAGAGGAAATTTGTTCTCACCTCCTTTAGTAAAATATTTTAGGGACCAAAAGTCTCGCAAAATGGGGATGTATGATCCAAAAGGGATCATTATATAATTTTTCATCTATTTGGTACTTTGTAAGTGGGGATATGGGAGCCATTAACATATAGGTTCCATTGTAGGGAAGGTCCTATTATGTTGATTTGTTCTCTTCAAATTTATGGATCTGAATTGGGACATTAAAGGACCATCTTTCCATTTAAAAAACAACTTGTTCTTAATCCCTTTTGTTGGGGAATAAGGTGGAATGGGGCATGAAAAAAATAACACCATACTGCATATAATCGAAGAAGGAAAATTTTTGAAGAACAAAGGTGGCATATAAAGACATTGATACAAAACTTAAGCACAACATATTGTGGTGAGAACATCATAGTACATATTTCACATCTTGATCTACATGATCTATTTTTCTATCTCAATTCACATTCATCATGTTGATAATGACCTAAAGGGTCCTCTTTTATATTCTCAAGATTTAACCGACTCACATAGAATCTAGAATATCTTGTCCACATATAACCGTCGATAGTTAGATTTGACTCCACAAAATATGCTCTATCAAGTCGGATCAACAGGACTTAACCCGACCGCATATCTTTCCAACTCATAGTGATTGTTGGGCTAGTCATTCCATCGCCCAACTATATTTGATTATTGGTCAAATTTCTGATTGATAAGCAAGTCGACTACCCGACCAACTGGTAGGGTGTGTTGGTTTTATCCAAATCAGGGTCTAACTCTTGACCAATTGAACCCAGGAGATGTGTGATGAGCCATCAATGTTTGAGACTGAAACAACCCCCATAATTGTATCTTCCTTAAGCATAAGAAAAGTGTGGATATTGATAAATATGGCTACAGATAAAGGTTTGGAAAAGATATCAGCAACTTGATCTTCGATGTGGTAATATTCAAGAGAAACAACATGTTCACAAACTAAATCCCTCAAGTAGTGAGCATAGAGATCAACATGCTTCATTTTACTATGATCAACATGAATGTCGGGAACCTGAATGGAACTTTGATTATCACAGTAGATGCTAGTTGAGGTATGAACGGTAAGGCCAAGTTCTCCCAAATGTTGGCAAATCCATATCACCTTAGTTTCATCTTGAACAACTCCATGATATTTTTCCTATATAGTCAACAAGGATACTACCTTATTTTCTTGCACAACTATACCAAAGGTCCAGTGCTATAGTGAAACACATACCCATAAGTGGACTTTTGATCATCACCATCACCAGCCCAGTCGGAGTTGATGAAGTTGACTAGAGAATATGAACTACAAAAATATTTGATACCAAATGAGTGGTACCCTTTAGATAATGAACAATTAGTTTGAATCCCTTCCATTGGATTTCTCTAGGATCCTGCATGAACCAGGAAACCACACTAACAACAAAGAATATATCAGGTCGACTATGAGTAAGATAAATAATGCTACTGACCAATTTCCAATAAAGTGTAGCATCCACAGTGGGTGTTTGACGGGTTTTAGAAAGCTTCACTCCATACTGAAAAGGAGTGGAAATATGCTTGCAATCAACCATATTAAAACATGTCAACATATCCATTACATATTTAGACTGAGAAATGAAAAAAACATCATACAATGATAATACTTGAAGACCCAAAAAATAATGCAGAGTATCGAGATATATCATATCAAAGGATTCAACAAGTTGTTTCTTAAATCTAAATATGAGAGCATTATTATTGTCGATAATGATCAAGTCATCAACATATACAACAACAATCATAGTGTCTTCATTAGAGTGGAGAACATATAGGATGTGATCATATTCACATCGTTTGAAACCAAGTTGAGGAAATAAACTATCGATCTTATCATACCATGTCGGGGAGCCTGCCTCAAACCATAAAGTGGCTTCTTGAGTCAACATACCAAATTGGAATCCATCAAAAACTAGATGGTTGTTCCATGTAAATTTCTTCAGATAGCCTGATAGGTCTCTATGAAGGAAAGTACTCTTCACATACATCTGATGGATCTTCTAGCCAAAACAAGAAGTAAGGGAAAGAATCAGTCAAATTGAGTTCATCTTCACAATGGGGGAAAATATTTCAGTGTAGTCGATGTCTTCTTATTGAGAAAATCCCTCCATGATGAGGAGTGCTAATTTATTTCACTCAACAACACCTCAGAGGTAAATTTGGTCCTATACACCCATCGACACTTCAAAATATTCTTTCCATGCATTTTTTCCAAGCCCATTCTTGCCTTTTATTCTTCATTCTTTATTCTTTTATCTTTTATTGCTTTTTGTTCAAGAGCTAATCAGGGGACACTGCCCTGGCATGGTGACCAATGGTGAAAACGTTACCCACGAGTAATTTCACAAAAATGAGAAGGTTGGCTCCTGATGAGACCCCCTTTCCCTTGGTCGTGCAACCAAGAGTCACTGCCCTGGCATGGTGACCAGCTAATGGAAATGTCATACTATTAGATACCCATGGACCTAATAGGCTGGCTCATGATGAGACCCCCTATCCTCTGGTTAGGCCTTGTTTTATTATTTTTCTGCATCCCTCTTGTTTCTTGCTTAGAATCTTTTTATTTCTTTCTCGGGGATCCCTGAGTGAAGCATCTCAAGGTTTTATTTTTATTCTTTTATCTTTTACCAGTTTTCTTTTACCTTCTGGGCCTTTATCCCCTTCTTCCCATGAGATAAGGTGCAATCCTGAGAATAGGTCAACCCAATGTCTTGACAAGTGGAATGGGATAGGTAAGTGGGAAACAAGATGAAAAAGTGGTGCTATGATGGGAGCGGATGATGGATTTTCAAAAATCCACCCCAGTGGAAAACCAAAACCTACAAACACAGGCTTGCTAGGGCACCCTGTCAATCCCCCCAAACATGGTCAAGTGGGAAAGTGTAAGATCCAAGCAGTTGTTAGAAACAAAAGGAATCAGATGCATACATTCAATGGTTTTGATGATCAAAGTGACACATACCATGATACCCACACCAATTACCTCGTGGAGAAAGAACCTTCTCTAACACAGGACCAAGCCGACGGTGATGGATGTTGTTGCTGCTGACAAGATAAATATGTTGGAAGAAATAAAATGTGGGCCCTCCAGGGCCATGCTAAATTCAATCCTTTTCTCGATACTCCATGTCTAGGACCTGTGGGCCTCGAGACATGATCTCCTAGTTATCCCTGAAAATGGGGGATAACATCTGGCTCCAACTCAGGGACATGTGCTCACCATATAGTGCATGAGAACCTTAGCATCTCTGGCATAACTTGTTGACCTGCTCGATCTAAATAGAAGCATCAGTAACAAAAATGGGGTGGTAATGTCACCCCAGCATACATATAAATAGAACTTAAATAAAACAATCATAAATGCGAATGTAAAGAAAAAAACACTTACATGTACTTACCTGTTGGATGGATGTTGAGTGTAGTCAAACAACCAGTGAATCCAATCCAACAACAATGTCCCATGATACCTACCTTTGTGCTTCATCATAAACCAAAATAGTGATAAGTCAAGCACAAAAATGTCATGGGTTAGAATATATATCATATCATCGTAGATCACAAAGTCTAACTCATGGAGGTGCGTGAGAGGGATAAAATCATGCCACGTCAATCTCCAATGAAAGTGTTGAATCCACTTCAAGAAGGGGTCATGAAAAGTCCAAGTTTCATAACACCGACTCAATAGGTATGCAAACTAGCTACCTGGGGCATCCTCACACTCTGAAGGGACTGACAAGGATCTGGCAGATGACTGGCAAACTCTCAAGGGAAAGTTAAAAAACTGAGATGACAGACTCAAATCTGTAGTTTTCAAACAACCCTTGGATCCTCAGGTTTTCTTCAGAGGAAACTCAATACAAAAGATGCAATTCCCAACCATACCTTTAATGAAACAGCAAGGTAAAGTAATAATAGGTGGCTGGAGAAATATGTTATGAAAATCCTTCTTTAGGGAAACAATGTTCTTACTCCCATCAAAACCCGAGAAAAGTGGTGGTTGATAATCTTCTACATAGAAAGAATCCAAGTGCTCGAAGGAGTACTCATCAAAACACTCAAGGTAAGACCGAAAATCATCAGGAAAACATGGTACTAGGTCAACCTTGGGTGTTTGGGGGGCATCGGTAAATATAGCATCTCCCTGTTGCCACTAGTAAAAATCGAAGATAATTTGTCATGATAACTTTAAAGGCAATAGTTGGGAATGATTCTCAATGTCATAAATGTGATCCATACCAAAACCAATTACATCCCATTTATGTCTTCCAACATGTATGAACTCATCAATATCAACTATGTTAGTATCACTATCATAACATGGAGGATTCAAAACACTCATATGCTCATCTATCTCCTCCTCTTTTCCCAAATCATAAAGTAGAAAATCATCAAAATTTTGGGGAGGAGGATAACTTACTGTTTCTTCTTATGCAGGACCCTTGAGGGCTTGGGTGTCTTCGACATGCATCATTGTTTTATCCTCATGGATTTCCCTTTCGTTTTCAAAAGTACATCAAAGAATATCCACTTCGTTCAAGGCTTCCATTTCTCCTTCATTTTCTAAATCATGGAACAAGGTGTCATTGGAATCCTGAAAAGGAAAAGAACTAGCCTTATCATCCTTTTGCCATGCAGGATGAAATGTTTCATGGATTACTTCATCGGAAGGTGGAGCATAGGTTGATACTTCATCATTTTTCTTAGATTCCCGCTCCTCAGCCATATCTTCAATAGTCCTATGTTGAATGATGGTCTATTCACCTTCTTCTTGGAAATCAACATCAAAGTTCTCAAGGGGAAACAAACTTTCCATACTAAGAGTGCTTGAGGTAAAGAGGTCTTTTATCCCGAATAAGGAGATGTTTTTCTCAATTCTTGTAGCCATGTAGTAAGCTTCATCAAGCGTCCTTGGGCCCCTTTTACTAAGGGGAAAACCTAGGTGCACCAAAAGCGCATGGGTATAGAGATGGAGAATGTACTCATTTTCAGGATGATGTCTTTTAGGGACCTGATAAAGAGTGCCCTCAAACCTATTATGGAAGTCTCTGAGAGCTTCATTCTCATCTTTTTTTATATGCTTAAATTTTTTTAGCAGTGTTGAGATGTCTTCTAACTGAATGCCCCATTTTTCGAGAAAGGTCTCTTCCAATTGTTCCATAGTTGTGATGCTATCCTTGGGGAGATTTTCATACCATTCTCTAGCATTCTCGTGAAGGGTGGCGGAAAAAAATTTCATCACCACATCTTTAGCGTCATCACTGATAGGATGGAGTCGAAAGTAAGAAAAGAATTTTTCCATATGATGGTCAACTCTTTCCCCATCACCACCAGTGAATCTAGGGAGGCATATTTCAGATATCGGGTGCATTTGTCGTGGGTATCATGGGATTTTGATCATATCTAAAGGCTTGTAGTTCCCGGGATCCCATTGTGAAGTCATAGTTGGCTTCGTCATCAGTGGAGTCGCCAGATAGTTTTCTTGAAACTATCAAAAGATAAGGGAAAACACCCTAAGTGGAGTCTCCAAGTAAGATTGTAAGATGAATACTCTAGAGGCAAGTCTTAGTGAAACATGTGTTGTCTTGAGGAAGTTTTGACTCAGTGTTCCCCGACAACGACACCAAAATTTTATCGCACAGTTTGTAGAAGGGATAAAATCTTGAGGTTTGAAGGCCAAACTGGCGTAACAAGAACCAATCCCACCCAATGTCACCACAATGGGATGGTTCTTTCTCTTTAGGGAGGTGATGCCCAGGGGACACGTCCCCGGTGACATGGGGTTTTGAGAAGGCAAAAAGGATTATAAGACAAGGATAAATTCCCCCCGTCACAAGTCACCACCGAGCAGATAGTCTTGGCTAAACAACTAATAATAAAGTAAAACCCCAAAAGAAGTACACATGCTTGGAACAAAGAAACAACAAACTGATATATTCAAGCTAGTTCAATGGGTTAGTACTTCATATAAATAGATGACTATCTGATAAATATATAGGCAATTTAGCAATAAATATTGACGAAGTCAATGTTTATAAATAGCAATAAAAACTATGTCACTTCACCAATAAATACTGGAATGATATGGCATTTAATGCAATAAATCAACACTTCATTCAATTAATTCATTTATTCACCATTCAATTTCTTATAAAACAAAATGTTTGTTGCACCAAGGTATTAATAGCAGGAGAAAATGACAGCATATAGGATTAAAATGTTAGATCTAGGCTAGGGTCAATTAGTTTAGGGTTTGATTTAAAGTGTTGAGAGTAGTTTTGATGAGGTTCACTTCAACGCATGAGGTCTTAGGATCAATGCCTTAGGGTTAAATGAACTCAATAGTGAAGGATGCAAGGGTTGAAGGAGGCAAGAATCAAAATGGCTAAGGACTAGAGGGAGAAATTAGGAGGTGTTGCTAAGGCAAGGCCTCGAAATCAAAACCCTAGGGGAGAGAGGCTCACTCTGGTGTTTCTATGGAAAGGCCTCGTGCTCTCTCCTCCTTCCTTAACTGGAATGGAAAAATGGCTAGTTGAAAGATAAATCATAAAACCAAAACTAGAGGGTTTGGTGAAGCAAGGTGTTGCTACAGCAAGGCCTTTTCAGCAAACCCTGGAGAAACAATGGCCCTAAGTGTAGTAGACCTAGGCTTAATATGTCTTTCTCTTCTTGGCCTATAGATAGTACGGCTAGCAACAAATGAAGAGAAAACGAGGGTGTAGCTATGGCTAGGCTCTCTCTTCTCTATCAATGGCTGAAAATTTCTCTATCAGGGTACATGAGACAAGGACCTACTTGTGTGCTTTTCACCTAGGGTTTTGTTCAGAAAAATCATAAACACATTCAAGAAATTAAACTACAACCATTCATTCAAGAATTTTTGCAGAAAAATACTTACAATTCACCAAGAAATATCAATGCAAACCCTAGTTGTAACACCTTCCTTCAAGAGAAATGCCAAAACATGCCAAAATAATCCTCTGTCAACAAGTGTGCATCACTAGATCATCTAATAACCCAAGAGAGGGTGCAAATTTTAGACCACACTAATGACTGAGTAAGTTGTGATGAAAAAATGAAGGTAAAAATCCCTCATTTATACCATTCCATGACCTAATTTTACATTTTAGGTCATGTAAAAGGCCGACAAGGCCAAGATACCAAACCATACTATTTTTACATTAAATTATCAAATTAAAACCCTAATCAAGCTGAAAGGAGATAAAAATCACCTCTAAGGGGGACGTTAGCACCTTCTAGGGAAAATGAAGCATCCTGGAGCAAAACGTTAGCCCTCCTTGGGCTTCTCCAACCTGCCACATGTGCCACTGCTGCCCAGTCTACCTCCCAAGACGTCCAATAGGCTGGATGATGTCATGGTCATCAAGGGTGACGTCTCAGGCCTTCCACGGCCAACATTCCACTAAAAAGGGCTCAACCCCCCTAGGTCAAGTTGTCTCGAGGTGCCTCTGGTGGAACGTCCTCTTCTTCTCTGGTGAAAATCCCCTGATCCATCTCTATCCTGTATCTGCCCCCTGATGGGGTCTCAACATCCACCTGATGGGATCTTCAACCCCATGGAGGTCTGAACTGATCATCTCCCCATGTGTACCAGTCCAAATGGTACTTGTCCGTCAGGCATGGTCCTGCACATCAAAATCTATGCCCTCCATGGGCTCATCATTCACAGGGATCATATCAATTTCAATCACATCTCATCATCAATATTATTAAACATGTGCATAAAATCCCTCATACATCAGTTAACAGCTCAAAGACATTACACAAGCCTACAATACAAGTCTGGAGAAAAGGACAAGGCGTCCTATTGGGCTTGTGTCCACAGAAGAAGGAAAGTTCCTGGAAGAAACCTCATCCAAGCCGTGTAAGTGGGTGATGTGGTCTGGGGATGTCCAAACATGTGGGTGCAGTGAGGGCCAAGGATGAAAATATGTTACCTGTGGGTGCCTTTGTAGAAGGCGAGTTGTACCTATCATGGATGCATTTTTTCCAAGCCCATTATTGCCTTTTATTCTTCATTCTTTATTCTTTTATCTTTTATTGATTTTGGTTCAAGAGATAATCAGGGGACAATGCCCTGGCATGGTGACCAGTGGTGACAATGTTACCCACAAGTAATTTCACATAAATGAGAAGGTTGGCTCGTTATGAGACCCCCTTTCCCTTGGCCATGCAACCAAGAGTCACTACCCTGACGTGGTGACCAGCTAATTGCAATGTCATTTTGTTAGATACCCATGGACCTAATAGGATTTCTTGTGATGAGACCCCCTATCCTTTGTTTAGTCCTTGTTTTATTATTTTTCCAGGTCCCTCTGGTTTCTTGCTGAGAAGCATTTTATTTCTTTCTCAGGGATCCCTAGGTGAAACATATCAAGGTTTTATTTTTAGGCTTATATCTTTTACGAGCTTGCTTTTACCTTCTGGGCCTTTATCCCCTTCTTCCCGTGAGATAAGGTGCAATCCTGAGAATAGGTCAACCCAATGTCTGGACAAGTGGAATGGGATAGGTGAGCATGAAACAAGATGGAAAAGTGGTGCTATGATGGGAGTGGACGATGGATTTTCAGAAATCCTCCCTAGTGGCAAACCAAAACCTACAGACACGAGCTTGATAGGGCACCCTGTCAATCCCCCCAAACATGGTCAAGCAGGAAAGTGTAAGATCCAAGTAGTTGTTAGAAACAAAAGGAATCAGATGCATACATTCAATGGTTTTGATGATCAAAGTGACACATACCATGATACCCAGACCAATTACCTCATGGAGCAAGAACCTTCTCTGACACAAGACCAAGATGATGGTGATGGATGTTGCTGCTACTGACAAGATAAATATGTTGGAAGAAATAAAAGGTGGGCCCTCTAGGGCCATGCTAAATTCAATCCTGCTCTCGATACTCCATGTCTATGACCTGTGGGCCTCGAGACATGATCTCCTAGTTATCCCTAAAAGTGGGGGATAAGACTCACCATAAATTTTTTTATCTCAAGAACTTGAGGGGTTGACCACATTGATTTTCAGTAAAGGCCCATAATTATTTGAACTTCTCAAAGACAATATTTTTATTCTTCAGGAAAAAGAGCCATGTTAAATGAGAGAAATCATCAATGAAAATCAAATTTTACCTTGCACCTTCCAGTGAAGGTAATTTAATAGAGAAAACATCATTGTGAACCAATTCCAATAGTTTCTATGCTTGCCACACTTTTCAAGAGTTGAATGGTGCCTAATGATGCTTCCTAAGTACACATCAATTACATACACCTTCAGGGGGAAACACCCTGGGAAATCCAACAAACATATTTTGAGTTGCTAGTGATTATAGACTTTGTAAATTCAAATTTATGAGTCGTTCATGCCAAATTTGACTTCTCTCATCAACATGAGAAATAAGTGAAATCAGTTCACATTAAGGTTAGGTTGAGTCACAAAACTTGTATAAATTGTCCATCGGGTCGAGAATCTTGTCAGTGAAAATCGAATTCCATTTCTTCAAATCCCAAACATAGAACTGACTCGACCAAAATTCCACAATCTTACCGGTCTGAGTCAACTGAGCAATAGACAACAAATTGGCACTAATATTTGGCACATGATAGACATCGACAATTTTACCATGTTGAGAAGATACATCACCCTAACCATCAACATGCAAAGAAAAATCATAAACAACATAGATTATAATCTCCTTATCTTTATTCGATCGACAGGTTTCCACGTAGATCCTTAGATCTACGACTCTCATTGCTTCATGGATTTGACCTTCAACACTTACCAAGCTCTCTTAACACAATTTCCCTGAAGGAGAAACCTCCAGATTCGCAGATCTTACACCACGCGTCCTCCTTAACCAACGGTCGAGACCTACTCTGCGAATTTGGGCATCGGTTCTTGCCGAACCCAATCAACAGAAATCCCCCAAAGGAGAAACCTTCGAACTCGTGGATCTTATGTCATGCATCCTCCTCGACCAATGGTCGATATCTACTCTTCAAATTCAGGCTTCTGTGCTTTTCAAACCCACTCAACACAAATCCCATGAAGGAGAAACCTCCGGACTTGCGGATCTTATGCCATGTGTCCTCTTCGACCAACGGTCGAGATATGCTCCACAACTTCAGGCTTCGACGCTTGCCAAATCCACTTAACAAAATCCCCCCAATTGAGAAACCTTTGGACTCATGGATCTTGCGCTACGCGCCCTCCTCGACCAACGGTCAAGATCTACTCTATGACTTTGGGCTATGACAGTTCTCATACTTTGAAACACCGGGACAAATTTCTTTGGAGTACAAAGTCTCCGAACAACAGGATCTCCTACCACGTATCCTTGGCTTCTATGGCCAAGATTCACTCCATCTCATAGAGCTTTGGAGGAACTCGCACTTCCCTTACTTATCCAATTACCTAGACTCCCAGACATCCATGGATCCATTGACGCATGTCCTCCCAGATTCGACGGTCTAGATTTACTTTGTTACTCCGATATTCGAGAGTTTCGATGCTAGACCTTCCCAAACCTCCCGAGGTATACTTTTCTGGAGTGCTTAACACCTCCCCTCCTATACCTTATCTAACAATTGAGAACAACCCATACTACATTTCCAGATCAATGGTCCTCATTGATTTGCGACTTCGGTCTCTGGCTATTTTCAAGGAACATGGAGTCACGAGTCCCGAAGTCCCGAAGTCGAAAGAGATAAATCCTTTCGAACTAGCGCATGGTTCCTAGGCCCTGGTTACATGGGTCCTTGGGAAAACTTAGGGGATTAAGTGTGAATCCCATTTTGCAGCAAAGGGGTTAAGGACCTAGGCAAGATCCCTCAGTCAGATGGGTTAATAGTCCAAGGAAAAACTCCCTTCTCCCATAGAATTCAAACTTGATGTTCTTCCTAAGTTAAACTTCACAGGATTGCAGGACTTAGGAATTTCAGTCGATCCTACCCCAACTCTCTTGTAGACTCACATCCCATGACTCTCTAATAGTTGAACTGAGATAAATCCAAGATCACATAGATATACGGTTTACATGAATCAAAAAAAAATTCTAATAATTATTCAAATAATGAGAGAATGAAATCCCAAACACAGACATTTCAATCATGCATTTCAATTTATGTACATAGACATTCAATCATGCATTTTGATTCATAAGCTTAGGGTAAAAGAGACACTTATCTATTATAAGTTGTAGTCGACCGACTGACTATGGGTGTTCACCTCTCCACCCAACCATAGGCTTAGAGACATTCATTCTTGGCACTCTGACCACCCTCGTGCCAAGCCATGATATCACTATGGAACTCTTTGCAGTTCCTCAAAGGTTTTCTTTATCTGTTACAACCTATATGAGGTTTATCAGATGCTCCCTTAGCATCAATCTCGCTATCTTCAGCTTGGGTCGTGTCTTCTGCATATCATCTGTCATGCCTTCTTCATTGGTGTGTCTCTCCTTCTCTCTGTAGATCATTATGTGCTTCATCTCTTCTCGATTGTCTACACCTGTCTATATCCTTGCTCGCACACCCTTATTGGGAGGTTTATTTTCCCATTCTATCATGTTCCTTCTATCAGAAGGAAACTCAATTCATCATGGTATGTTGAACCCTGTGGTACTTTAGGTTGACATTCTTCAGTCATACCATGCTTCCATTCATGGGGGTGTTTGATGGTTCAACCACTGGTCCTTTCCTTTATTAATTGATTTCTCCCATTGGGATCCGAAGAGGGTGGGTTATTCCCAACAAGGGGAAATTTGGGGTCATACACTTAATGAACCTTCACCAAATTTTTCCTCACTCTTTCCTCTAGTGATATCATGGCCAGTACTTCAAGGATTCACCCCTATAGTCAGTCATGGGAAAATCTAAATAATACAATTACATTTTTCCCATGCCATAGCATGGTTATTATAATTAATGATTAATTGCAATATCGAGGAAACAGGGGTATTACAATTCCCTCCCCCTTAAAAGGAACATTGTCCTTGTTGTTCTTTCTCAGTAACACTTGTCATGCCTTTGTCATTCAGTTGTTTCATAAATATTGATCCTCTTTCTTGGTCAATTCATTTCAAACTCTGCCTTCGTCACCTGTCTTCAGTAACCTTGGACAACAAGCATATTAATCATAGCTTTCATGCATAAGCATTTTATTGTTGCATAAAATTAAAGAAAATTTCATAACTTAGCACAATACTCATCTGTGCAGTTCATGGATTCGTATCCACGTGGCTATCTTATTATCCTGGCTCGTTGGTTTTTTTTTTTCTGGACATACCCATTGTGTGCATGATCCGAATCAATATTTTTCCAGGATTATCAAAGTCTCCTCTTCCTTGTGGTCAGTCACCTTCCAGGCCCAGGCTCATGCATCCCCTTCTCTGCTATACAATCGCTCGGGAGATCCATCTTGCCTTGCCAAGGATTTCTTTCACAAGAAGAGTTATAGAGACTTTATTAAACCTTACATTTGAGGTGTCCCTCGGACTTTCTCTATCGAGGAATCCCTCTGGCTTGTGTTTCCACAACATAACATGTTTCAGGTGAGCATGGCTTACCAAAGGGTTCTTATGGCTTAGCAGTACCCATCTTTCATGCTTTCTGGATTGAAAACCTTCTTTTGTTGTCCCTAGACAGATATTTTTCATCTCACTTGTATCACAAGCATACAAAATTATGAGAAATTGTCATCAATTTCAAATTCAGAATTTTATTGCAAATTTGTCACCCATAGATTTTCCAATTTCCTTATTTATTTTCAGATATTTTCTGCACAGGAACTACATCCGAAAACATGGGGCTTTCCTCCCCATAGTATTTTGGCTCAATAAGCAATTGGTCTTCCTTATGGACTTACACATTGCCATACCCAAGACCCCCCCCCCCCC
>ML811839.1:52566-88773 GCA_009831015.1 Picea engelmannii | reverse complement strand
AAACATGAAAGGAAAACTCATTCCTTCCTTATGCATCATTTCTTCCTACCATAATTTTCAAAATGTAATTCAATCAATTAAGTGAACTTAATCCATGGTGTTAATATGCGTGGCCATATTCACACCCAATGAACCCTTACATTGATTTTCAAGTTTCCACACTTGGTGACAAGCACTTTTCCATAGTGTTTTGGAGCTTAGCCAAAATCTTCGCTATATGGCTTATTCATTCTTGTTCATTATTGCAGTAGGATTGTGCTTCATGTTGCAGGTTGATCATGATCCCAAATTAGCACATATGAAACTATAAGTTTCTCTTGAATGCTCCCAAGAATTCTTCCTTGATTAGTAAATAGGGTGCCAACACTCATGGCTACCCAATTTTTCTTCTCCTTAACACTTATATAATGTAAGTAAAATGTTGGAAGGTCCTCCTTCCCCAATGGAAAAATCCATTGTCTTCCCTTTATGCAAACATGCATTTCCTCAAAGCAATTTCATGCCATGTGCTAACTATGAGCACTTTTATTCCCAGTCTCCCTAGATTGGTCATTGCACCCATGGTACTCTTTACTCCTGCATTTTCTTGCAAGGATTATAACTTATCCTTGACTATCATAGACTACCTATTTCTATTATTTAGGTTTTTTTCTAGAATCCTACCCTACTTGGGTGTCAATGGCATAAAACAACCACTTCAGATTTATTTTCATATCATTAAGATAATGAAACCTTTTCATAAGGGATCCTTATCAAATCCCTCTATACCTTATGCCATATAGGAATGAACATTTTGATACATATTTGGGCTACTGGCACCCTCTTTCCGATATTACCTCATCAGTGATGCTCTATGGGGACCTTTTAAAGTCCCCTCAACAATCTTTTAATGACAACCTTCTCATAGTCATCCTTTGCTTGAGGTTGTTCACCATTGGCAACTGTATTTCTCAACATCTCTAATTCCTTTCTACACATGTCATACATCATGACTATTAATTGTCAGGCAATGTAAAAATGTATGTATCACTTCAACAAAACACTTTCAGATATGTCCTAGCATATCCTTAATGTTTCCACGAATGAAACACAAAAACAAAATCAATTATTTCTACAGCCATGCAACCATAATCCCTATGATTTCAAACACTTATCTTCATTAGTAAATCAACCTCTCGTACCAGATAAATACAAAAATCAACCAGGAAGGATTCAAGGAACTCTCCCTTGGTCAAACTCCTTCTACACATCCATGTACTTTCAATCCAACTGAGTTATTTTCCAAGGCCTCACTGCCTTTACTTTATATGGATCAACCAAGCCCATTCAATCAAACATACTCATTTATTCATTCTCTCTTTTCTATTTGTACTTATTCTAACAATTTTCCATCTAAGACCTGCAACTTTGTAAGCAATTCAGAGTTCTTAGGGTGGAAAAAGTGTTCCTCCTTTTTCCTTTTCTTTTCTTTTGCAATTTACTTCTTATTGTGATCTTCCTGCTCTTTTCCTTGAGAAGCCCAGGTTAGGCCTCACCCTGACCTTTTGAATACAGAAACATACGTTAATAGAAAACTTTTTGTTTATAATGGATCATGAACCTGTGCACCCTGCACATTACCATTCTGTTATCAGAATGGTCATTACTCATTTATTAGTCTTCTATTCATTACATGATGTTTTCAAAATGTAATCCATGATATATATATATATAAGCTTGTGGTTCATTGCTTAATTCTCATCAATCATTCAGGTTGTGACTTTGTTCTCCTCACAGAGTCTTCACATAGTTCCTCCACAAGGAACTCCTTCAGCATGCAACTTGCTTATTGCATATCCATCACTATCTGTGATGGCCCCAACCTTGAGTTAGCTTCATCTGTTTACCAAATATTCCATAAGGAATGTAAACATGCATATTTTTCATGCATCCAAATTATTTATCCACACATATTATGGTTCTGTTAACTTACATCCATGTCGTACTTAACCATATGCATAATCATAATCCTGTGTGTAGTTGTCATAGGTATATTTCACAACCCACCTACAAATCTAATTTAAAATCAGTCAACTCATGATTGTTCACAATCATTCTCATGTGACCCTCAAAGGAAGAATCATTTGCCTCTTATCATGACAACAGATCATCCTTGTTCGTTCACTTTTTCATCCATTTATACTAGTCTTTCCTAAGGGAATGGAGAACATTCCCCTTAAGCTATCATTCAAAAAAAAACTTTCATGACTCTTCAAAATGGATTCAAGCATGCATCCATGGTATTCACTTAATCTTTTCAAGTGCAATTCTTGCCTTACATATCACTCATCAAGGAATCCATATTGTTCCTTTAGCATATGTATATCCTTACATAATGCATGTGCATCACTTGCAAATTTAATATATTTATGCCTGATTGGTATTAATATCATTTTTCATGTCCAGAAGCCTCACAATGCATTAACCCATGCATTCAAACACATACAAACCTAGACAAACATTCATCATGCAATCTCATTGCTTTCACCCTTTCTGTGTCATACATGGATTTATCAGACTTCCAGATCCTCCTCCAAGGATATTGTTTCCATCCTTATGACAAACCTCATGGGGACACTCAACATTGAGCTTCCCTCTCAGTTGTGAGCTTGCAATAATAGCATTATTTTAGGCATGTATATACACATATTTTCATATATGTAGGTGAATCTCTTGTACCTTTCTACCTCATTCATATATCTATATTCATGTCGTTACACCCCTGTTGTCATCGGGTCATTATTGACCAATGAAAACCAACAATGGGTCTTACACTACAACCATCCATAGGTTTAATTGAGTTTATTTTCATGTTACATTCATACAACCATTATAGGTCAAGTAAACTGACCCTACACATTTTCATCAAGCCTCTGGTCATGAGGATAAATACATATATTCAGGGTTTAATCTTTTTGTAATGCAGTAATTACTATTGCTAAGGATCTTCCCTATCTTTACCAAATGTCCTTAACCATGAAGGAATTATTCATGAGGATCTTAATCCTTACATGATCATCCATATTAATTGCAAGAAATTTTTCCTTCCCTATCATATAGACAATGTTACACTATAACAGAACAACTAAGTTCATGTCCCCTGTTTGGCTTATGCAACTTCATGACAGAATTTTTGCTACCTCTATCGTTCACCATGCTATTTTAGTCTAAATATCAAGGTTCTTTAGTGACAGATTACAGTCACTCATATGAATAGTCTCATAGTCTTATCCAAGTGGATATCGGTGGCCACCCACCTTTTCCAATTGGCTCAAAATAGTTTTCTAACAATTTTGGTAATTTACTATTTTTGGCAGTTTTTCGAGTCCTAAACTTTTGCAGTCGTTTTGAGGCCCTAAGCGATGTTTTTTGGGCATGGTTCAATCAAAAAATATCAATATAATATTTTCTGTCAAATATTGTATTCCTCGGATATATCTTTCTAGCGATGTATCATATGCGTCAAACGGAGATAGTATGCCAAAGTTACAACCCCGAGAAATTGATGTACCAATTTACCCTGACGGGGCCCACATGACTTTTGGTGCTTCATCTCCTAGGGTTAGGTTTTTGGATGTTTATCATTTTTGACATTCTTGTTTTTTGTAAAAAGGCCTTCAGAGCCTCATTGTAATCATCTTCTTGCAAATGAGCGCAGCCATCACATCTCTTCTCAGAGATAAGACGACACCATTCTAGCAAGCTTGTTTTCCATTGCATTTTACAGTTTCAGCGTATTTCCTTATTGAATAGAAAAACAATTTTATTGTATCTCTGTTATTCTATTTTAAGAATATGTTAATAACTTGTATTCATTTCGTCCTGCTCATAAAATATGGATCAGTGGTATCAGGGTGGTATGCTCCTTTTCGTCTTAATGCATGTCCCCAACAAGGTCAGAGTACAAAGAATTGGTTCTTGAGATTGTTTCTCTTGAGGACAAAATCTCTCGCATGCCCAAGAAACCTCTCATTGAAGGAGAAAATAAATATGATGGGAAAGGAGATCCTTTCAAAATGTTTCTTGAGGAAGCCCTCACACAACAGAGGAACGAGATGATGGATAGTTTCGCAAAAATCCTTCGACGGCTACCAACAGGTGACACATCTTCTTCGAGTGGAGGTGTCGCCCCCTTCAAGGTACAAATAAAATTTGATATTCATGTATTTGAAGGTCATATAGACACAGATGTTGTAGACAAGTGGTTCAATCTACTAGAAGGATATTTTTCTGTCCATAACTTTTCGAATAGAGAAAATATTACTTTTGCACTCCTCAAAGTCGTTCCCCATGTCAAAGATTGGTGGGAAACTTTCTGTGAGAAAAAGGAAACAGAGGAACCCTCATTATTTAGAGTCACGACCATGTGGGAATCCTTCAGGGATGTTATTAAGGAACAATACTACCCTATCGTAAATTATGACGACTTGTATACCAAATGGAACACACTGCGGCAAGAAAGAGACCAAGCCGTGCTAGAGCTCACAAATATCTTCCATACCTTGCGCACCAAGATGTGTATCAAATATTCAGAGTGAAATATGGTGCTAAAGTATCAAGGTTCTCTGCATATATACATCCAGACCGAAATGGAATTTCTGGACATCTCGTACTTGGGCATGGTCTACCGATATGTTGTCAAAATCGAGCAGAAGCTGAAACAAAAGATGCGGCAATTTGGGCATGGTAACCCCCCACATAAAAAGACAGGAAAGGGAGGCCCCAACCCACAGAACAAAGGACATAGAAAATATGGACAGTATCAAGACAACTATTCCAAGCCACAAGCAAAGAAAGGACACTAGAAAGACAAAGAAAGATACCTGGAAGTGGTGCAACTTCCATAAGAGACCTTGGCATAACACTGTTGACTATCACTCAAAGCAGTCACTAGTGGCTGAAGTGAAAGCCTTTGAATCAGATGTGGGTTCTGAATCTAGGTCAGAACTAGAAATAGGAAGAAGTATCATTGACGTGGAACCTAGTGCCACCATTGCTACCACCAAGTTCCAGCCTGGTGAACCAGACGATCCATAAGAAGGAGAGCACTTGTTTCATTCATATATGTGGGTAAAATGCACCCTATTGCACTTCATCATTGATAGCGGTAGCCAAAAGAATCTCATCTCAGTAGAGGTCATCCAGCATCTAGCCCTCCCAACAATGCCGCACCCACAACCCTACACCATTGGATGGCTCTGCCAAGGAAGCGTTCTCCGCGTCAGCCAACAGCGTCGAATGTTGTACGACATCAAGCCATTCAAATATGAGGTATTGTGTGATGTTTCTCCTCTTGAAGTTTGTGATGTTCTTTTGGGACAACCTTATTTATGGAAACATCATGTTGTATATGAGTCTAGGCCTCATAGTGTTATTATTACTTTGAATAGGAAATTGTATAGGATACCTGAGGCATTCCCACCTAGTGCTATTTCCTTGATCTCTGCCAAGAAATGTAGGAAGGTCATCTATCATACGGGGAAGTTTGTCTTCTTTGTTATTCTCTCTCAAAATGAGTGGAAGATCACAGCCACATATAGATTCTCTATGGACGACCTCTCCAGACAGCAGAAGTAAGTATATAAGGTCATGGAAGAATACTCGGATATCTTCTCCTCACCTATCGGGGTATATTTTCACTATCAAGTCAAGCACCCCATCGATCTCATCCCTTGTTCACCACTTCCCAATGGCCAATCTGTCACCATTCTCTATTAGAGAATGAGGAGATCAAGCAAGAGATCCAAGAACTTCTCCACAAGGGGCACATCTATCCCAGCTCATCACCTTGCAAGATCCCAATCGTGCTAGTACAGAAGAAAGATGGAACTTGGAGACTCTACATTGATTACCAGCCTCTGAATAAAATCACAATCAGAAACAGATACTTGATTCCCTGAATCAACGACCTCCTTGATCAACTCACAGGAGCCAAATAATTCAGTAATATTGATTTGAAGTCCGGTTACCACCAGGTCTCGATAGAATAGATAGATGTATGGAATACCACCTTCAAGTCAAAGGAAGGCATTTTTGAATGGTTGGTCATGCCCTTTAGTTTGACAAATGCTCCAACCACTTTCATGAGGATGATGGATGATATACTATGACCATTCACCAATACTTTTGTAGTGGTGTATCTGGATGACATTCACATTTACAACAAGACTTGGGAAGAACACTTGCAGCATGTTCAATAGGTTATGCACACCCTACGATAGCACAAGCTATACGCCAATTTGGAAAAATGATCCTTCGACATGGACAGGGGCCATTACCTGGGCTACATTGTTGATCAACATGGCGTACATGTGGATCCGTCCAAGATCCAATTCATCCGTGATTGGACAGCCCCAACCACACTCACTGAGCTTCAGAGCTTCTTGGGCCTTGCCAATTTCTATCACAGGTTCGTGTTGGGATTCTCCCATATCACATGGGCCCTCAGCCAAATAACCATGGGTGGTGGTAACGCAAAATTTGCGTGGGGCCAGTCCCAACAACAAGCATTCAATGATTTGAAGAAGCGCTTGTGCTCAGCCCTAGTACTTTCACTACCAGACCTACAACGACCCTTTGAGATCGAGATAGATGCTTGAGACTATGTTGTGGGCGTCATTCTCACTCAACATGGACACCCCATGGCCTATCATAGTGAGACAGTATCAGATGTTGTCTATAAGTACCCTACTTACGAAAAATAAATGTACTCCATTATGCAAGCCTACCACCAGTGGAGACATTACATTCTTTGGAAGGAGATAATCATCCACACTGATCATAAGCCAATGCAGTTCATGAAGACACAAGACAAATTGCAGAATGACCACCATCAAAAGTGGTCCACATACTTGCAACAATTCCACCTCAACATCAAGTATAAAACAGGAATCACCAACTGTGTCATTGATTGCCTCAGTAGACCGTCAGTTGTGGCACTCACCATGGTGCTAGACTCTTGCAGCCATGAGACCCCTGGATGGCTCCAACTCTATGAGACATACCCAGACTTCCCCACCACCTACCAAATGTTGGCTGAAAATGTAGTTGTCAATAATTTCCATCTTCAGGATGGGTTGTTGTGTCATCTGGGACATATCTGCATTCCATCAAGTGAGCTAGTGAAGTTGATCTAGGAAGCCCACTACATTCAGGTGGCAAGACACTTTGGCATCGAAAATATAGTGGCGATGATACAAAAACATTTCTACTGGTCGAAAATTCGATAGGGGGTCAGCAAGTATATTAGGTCTTGCACTGCCTACGCTATTGCCAAACTGACTACTAAGAAACAGGGTCTGTACACCCCTCTTCCTACTCTTGAAAATCCATGGGAATCCATCTCAATGGACTACATGTCGGGCCTTCCGTCCACCAAGCGGGGAAATGGATTTGTTTTGTGGTTGTTGATCGCTTTTCGAAGATGGCGATTCTAGTTCTATACAAGAAGAGAATCACAGCAGAGGCCACTGCCAAGCTCTTCTTTGAATGAGTATGGGTACATTTTAGAATCCCAAAAATCATTGTTTCATATCGGGACAGTCTATTTCTTAGTGCATCATGGTCGAGCCACTGGTCACTGTTGGACACCAAGCTCACCAAATCTACGACCTTCCACCCCAGAAAGATGGAAAAACCGAGTTTGTATATAGATTGATTTTGCATATCCTACACATGTATAATTCCAAGCACCCTCACACATGGGATGAGAGTCTTCCCTATGTCCAACATAGATACAACTGATCCCTGCATAACTCAATCGGCCACAACCCCTTTCAGGTGGGGTTCGGATTCCAACCATAGGGTCCCATAGATGTTTCACTTCCCTTCCAATCACCTCGGCCGAATCATCTCCTGCTCCAACTGAAGCTGACAAAGACACCTGGTTCATTGAGCAAATCCAGCACATCCTCCAATAGGTTTAGGATATCCTATAGAAATCCAATGACAAGTAGAAGAAGCGCCATGATCAACATTGGGTGCCACATAAGTTCCAAGTGGGTGACAAAGTTTTGTTTCACTTGAAGAAAGAACACCTTACAAGACCCCATCGAAATCTTAGCCCACTCTGTTATGGGCCTTACACCATCACCAAGGTTATGGGGGATAATGATTTTGAGATCAACATTCCTCCTTTCCCTGGCCTGCACCTAGTATTCAATGTGGATCTCCTTCAGCCTTATTTCCCACCATTATTGGACACCTCAGAAGTAGCGGAACAACTGACACCAGTAGAGCTCAACCCCGACTACATACAACAAACATCCAGTAATAAGATTGTGTACACACAGATCAAGGGCACTCAACAACAAAGAATCCAACTTTATTGATTCGTCAAACCAAGGCAGCTCCTGCACCAAGGCAAGTGG
The DNA here is from genome assembly GCA_009831015.1 of Picea engelmannii. NCBI lineage: Eukaryota > Viridiplantae > Streptophyta > Pinopsida > Pinales > Pinaceae > Picea > Picea engelmannii. The sequence goes on along the minus strand of ML811839.1, from coordinate 80,365 downwards.
CTCACCCAGGGCCAAATTCAGCAGAAATTGCCTCATCTAATGGGGAAAATCAATGCAATGGAGGCCATTTCTTCCTAAGGAGGGAGGATTTATCCAGGTGGATATCAGTGGCAACCCACCTTTTCCAACTGGCTCAAAACAGTTTTCTGGCAATTTTGGTAATTTACTATTTTTGGCAGTTTTTCGGGTCCTGAACTTCTGAAGTCGTTTTAAGGCCCTAAGCGACGTTTTTTGGGCATGGTTCGGTCGAAAAATATCTTCATGGTATTTTATAATAAAAATTGTATTCCTCAAATATATCTTTATAACTATGTACCATATGCGTCAAACGGAGATAGTATGCCAAAGTTACAACCTCGAGAAATTGATGTACCAATTTATCCTGACAGGGCCCACATGACTTTTGGCGCTTCATCTCCTAGGGTTAGGTTTTTGACATTCCTGCTTATTGTAAAAAGGCCTTCAGAGCCTCATTGTAATCATCTTCTTGTGAATGAGCGCAATCTTCACATCTCTTCTCAGAGATAATCCGCCACCATTCTAGCAAGCTTGTTTTCCACTGCATTTTACAATTTCATCTTATTTCCTTATTGAATAGAAAACTCGTTTTATTGTATCTTTGTTATTCTATGTTAAGCATATGCTAATAATCTGTAGTCATTTAGTCCTGCTCATAAAATCCGGATCACAGTCATAGAGGAATATCTCCCTAAACTCCCTCTTATAGTTATATGAACATACCAAGCCATATCCAGATGGATACCATCCACCACCGGGTGTCAATATGACCCATTGGTCATCCAAAGGTTTTTTGACACCTCTTTAATCATACCTAACATTGGTCTCTCATTAATCCGTTGTTCATGAGGGATCGTATACATATATTGGGTTTAATCCTTTATTAAAGATGTAATTATTACTACTGCGGATCCCTTCGATCCATTCACATCCAAGTCTTGTTATTAGTGCTAATCAACATAATCCCACCCCTCTAGGATTGGCCATCATTTCTTAAAAGAATTGGTAGGATTCCTCTACCAAAGACTAGCATGATTCAATGTCGTTGGGTGAAATCCCAACTAAATTTTAATCTGCCTCCTTCTACTCAAGGAACTTATGCAGATTTTTTTTTGTTTGGCAGTAATATTCTTAACAGGCTCATATTAGCCTTAGGAGTCAAATATTGTGTTTGTATAATAGCACGTACCATTGCAAGGTGAATTCAACTGCTTCATTGGAAACACTAGCAACACACAGTGAATATTTCCAAAACATCTATCCATGGCAGCAGGCTTCATTCCTCTCTTTGGTAGAGGTGTGACTAAACCTCTTAGGAATGTAGTAAGATAGGGTGTTACCTCTAAAGTCTCCCAAGTATGTTTTCATATGACTCATGCATGATACCAATCAGGCCATGTGTTGTTTCCATGCTCTTATACCAATTTGTAACACACCCAACCCATAAATACCCTTTCTAGGGATGTGGCATCAAATTTTTGCATTTCCTTTAGTTCAGTTTTGGTCCGGACATAAGAAAAACTCTCTTACAGGCATTCTGAAAGCTTACATCTCTTACTGTACACTTGAGCCAGCTAGCGGGGTCATCCTCATGACCTCGAATTGAAAACCGAGGCCTAAGGACCTTCGTTAGCAAAGGTTTTGACACTTCAGAGGTTCTCGATCTTCAGGAATTCTGAGGGTGTCGTCAATTTTCCCCGATCATCGAACAACGGATGAAATCGATGGTATACATTCTCCACTGAAATCCTACAATTAAGGAGGGGGGTTTTTGGTGATCTAAATGAATCACCTTTCTCCAAATCCCCGACATCCCGAAGTTTTGCCACGTGCCCTCAGCCCTTCGGTGTTCAGCCTTGTTGGCCCTCGACCAAGTTTTGAGGAAACATTGGTCATGTTTGACCACTTTTGGGACTTCAACAGGCTGATCGAAGATGGAGCACCCAGGTCGAGCGGAGATCACGGGATCTCGCTTGTTTTGTGGTCTTGTGGACCCAGCAAAGGGTTTTAGGGTTTATGTAATGGGTTAATGGATGTCGGCCCATGGGTTTACCCATGATTAGGCCTTTTTGTAATGATATAAATAAGTAGCTAAGCGATGTAAAAAGTAGATCTGGTTGTCTATGTCCAACATGTGTGGTAGATCTAGTTGGCTTTGTGCACCATATGTGGTATATTTGTTTGGTATGTGCACCATATGTGGTAGGTCTGATCGGCTTAGTGCATGACTACTAGTGGCTATGTGCATGATAGATTGATTTCAACTTAGTGCAAGATGTGTAAGTGCTTTGTGTTATCGTGGAGTTGGCTCTGTGCCTTGGCCTGATTTTGAGGAAGGTGGATCTAGTGTGTTGTGCATAGATCACCTATCAACTGTGGAGATGGGCTTTGTGGCTTTGTGAATAGGAGAAGATGAATGTAAGAAGATCGAAGACCAATAAAGAATAAGAAGAAGAAGTTGGTGGACGTATCCCCACACTGGGGTGAACCACGTATATCATGTGTTGATGTTGATCATGTGATTATTTTCTTAGTGTTGTTGATGTTATGTATAATGAATGCATTGGATGTTGTAGTTTAGTGAGTAATTATGTGAATGAATGCTAGATATGAGCTAATGTTGTGTGCTAAGTGATTGGAAGTGTTAGATCTTGGTTATTACTATGCTTCTCTGTAATGAGGGTTAAATCTGCGATGTAAATGAGGATCATAATCTAATGCATATTGTTGGCTAAATCCTCTGTTAAGTATTGCAATCACAGATCTGTGTCCCATCTTGGTTATAGACACTTGAGTCCTACAACCCCCCCTTCCTCTACCTCGGGTGAGACTTCATATGCTTCACATGTGTTGTCGAAAGGGTCGGTAGTTAGGGTTTTGTTGGTGCGTTGTTGAAGCGTTCAACCCTGGGTCTATCCATGTGCCAACAAATGGTTCCATTGTTGAGACCTGAAAATGTGATTGTTGGGAACTAAAGAAAAGAGAAAGATTTGTGCATAGATCTGTTGTTGTAGTGCGCAGTATTCTACTTGACTTGCGAAGGTCTGTGCTAAGAAAGAAACTAGATCTAAAAGAAGGAGGTAAGATCTTAAAGCTTTGTGCTCTAGTAAAGGTAAGATAAGTGGAAATGCTTTCTTTGAAAATATGAATCTAGGTATGTTTGATAGATTTTGTTCTAATTTGAATGTTAGGGCACAGATAGAAGAAAGAGTTGATCTGAAAAATTTTGATAGAAATAGAGAAAGATATGTTATTCCTAAGCATAGAAATAATTTTTGGACTAATAAGTGGATGCGGGAACCTAGAAAGAATTTTTAGCAGGTACAACAATGTGATCCCAGTGCACAGTACAGGAGAGGTTGGGATCGTTTAAAATAAAGAGAGGATTGACATTGTGTTATAATTGCAGAAGATCGGGACATATTGCTAAGGAATGCCCCGGTATAGGTCCTATTTGTCTTTGTTGTAAAGCTATTGGTCGTGAAGTTGAGGATTTCCCAAGAATGATTTCTAAAGTTGAAAATATGAACAAGAGACAACAAAACTATAAAGAAGGTCAAGAGATTGAGAATCATGAAACGTTAATAGAAGAGGACTTTGAAGTTATTAGGTTTGTTGAGAAATTCTCCCATCTCCATATTTTATTAGGAAAGACTTGGATCGAGAAAGATCGGATTAGAAGGCAAGCAAAAGAGGAAGCTACAGAAGAAGAAAAAAAAAAAAAACATGAACTAAGGGATTTCATAGCTCAAAGAATATATCGACTGATAGAAGAACGAGGAGTTGAATCTAAGCAATAGAATGAAAGAAAAGTAGTTGTCAACTTTGAAAGAGTGCAAGGTTTAAAAGACCTCTCCATGCAAGAAGAAAGTATGTCCACCTAGGACCAAGCAAGCAAAGAGGTATTATCTCTAACCCCTTTGAAATAACACCAGCAATGCAAAGTCACTACACTAAGAACATATAAGAATAAGAATGGAAAGAGGAATCCAGAGACTCAAATCATAGGAAATAAGGCAAGGAAGCCAAGTTAGAAAAACTATGGGAAGTTCCAGAAAAGACTTCACAGGAGACAAATCTGCAGAACTTGAACCCCATCAGAATAGCAGAACAACGCAGAATGGGACTTTTCCATGGCGAAGCTATGAGACCGTTGGAGGCACCCCGACCATTAGAATGACGCTCCAAAATGTCTAGAAACACAGTTATTGTCGGAAAGATCTCCATTGGACCATTGAGACCGCGCCATAACGGATGGATTCATATTGATTCCTCCCCGTTGAAGGAATATGTTACAACATTGCTTATTTAATCTATCAGACATTGGGTCGAGACCACTTTTTTCAAACCGATATATCTGAGCTAACAGAGAATCGATTTAACATTGAGTTGTACCTTCTAGACCTCACCATCCATTTGAGTATCTTGCTTGTTTGTTCGCCTACCTGAGTTATTTGATTACAAGTGTGGATGTCGGGTGAACATAGTGTGTTAGAGAAGTTTGTGGAAGAAATACTTGTAGACTTCATGACTGAGAGAGTCATGTATGTGGGAATACATGCATCGTCGACTGGCGGATTACAAGCATCCCCATTGACTGGACAGCGTTCTGGCCGCACTGCTGAGAAAAAAAACAAGCACCGCGAAGATCTGGCTAACGTGAAGTAGATCCCATCGGTCTTGCTGAACTACATCCCACTTTTGTCTGGTGCGGTTAACCGTGACAGCATCCCACGGGATTTTGAGTACACACTGATCACCGTGTACATCCCGAACAGGATACGCGTAGTTGGATCTTAGTTAGGACATATCCCAGTGTTGAAGAACAATGAATTCAACCTCGGAGACAGGAAGAACTATTCGATGCTTGCACCACATAGGTATTTTATGAATACTATTGGGAAGAAGCAGCACATAGTCTCCCATCCATGGATAAAGGAGCTTGCGCAGTCAATGTTATTGAATGTAATGAAGACACGCCACTTCGATCGACATCAGGAAGTTAACGCTTGCATTAAAATCCTCCTATTGTGCTACCATGGAGTGTATATTTGGCTCGACAGGTGTGTCACTGTGGATACGATGCTGCTCCACCTCATCACAGGACTGAGTATGCAGGGACCAGACCCTCACCAATTCTACCCAGCGAAGACTTCAGATCGCTCCCTGGCACAGCGTATAAAGGAAGACTACGACAATGTAGAGAAGGGAAAGCAAGCCTACAAGGTAGCCTCCATCTAGGATGGTGCAGTGCACCTAGATTGTCATCTTATAGTTGGTAAGTTCGTCAAAAATAATCGCCCAATGCAGGTCATAGGCTTTGTAGTAGACCTCGCAGGGAAGTGTGTAGAAGGCATGCAAATGAACTGGGCGAGTTACCTTGTCAACAAGTTGGAGAAGGACTGTCGCGAAGCACAAGATCAGGGATATGAGTTTCATTTTAGTTGGCTATTGATATTGATCACATTTGTCTCTTGACAAATGCTAGAAGGAGTAGCCTTCCCATAAGTTGAGCCATCTGAGTCGTTGGTCGCAAGTTTATCCACCTCGGGGTATACAAACGATATGGAGAAGCAGTGGAAATCGAATGCGATGTTTCATGCTTACTACTTACAGCTGAAGCGCTCCATTGAAGCATTTACACAAATGAACCCAAACACTTTGCATCATTATAGGCCGTTAGCAAAGTTTCGCGCAGATCGGCACTTTATTTACGTCACTGCGCACAAGGATGAAAGTAAGGAGGATTGCAGTCCTATTACAAGTTGACCGACGAAGACATGGAGGAGATCACCAAAGAATGACCAGCATAGTTTCATGTACCAATTGAATATGCAGAGCTCTCTGATCCTGACATCATCAAAAGCCCCTTGGTCCTGGGTCAAACATGATGGACAGACTAGAGTGAAGAAAAATAAGAAAAAGGAGGAACTACAAAACATAGAAACTGATGAGGAGGACAGCGCCTCAAAGGAAAGTAGGTCGGACTCACCTGCAGGAGGAGGAGGAGACAAACTGAACCAAGAAGAAGGAGGGGAAGAAGGAGAAAAGAAATACAAAGGAAAAGTTACACCACCAAAGGATCCCCTTACAGAGTCTGAAACATTGAGGAAAAGGAAGGTTTCCCCACATAAACCCTCAACACGAAAGAAGACTCGAGCCAATAAGCCTCAGTCGAAGAATGTGCTCACAGTGGATTATTTCAATCTCATCATCTCAGTCATGGAGGATGCCTCAGAGGATATCCTGTAGAGACATGAAGCGAAGAAAGAAACATTGTATGACAGAATAGAGAAGGAGCTCAAGGACATACGACAAGTTATCCATTTGAGTTGTGCAGTACCTATTGTGCCTTCTTCAGCGGAAATTGTAGAATTGGGGGATGAGCCCAGCCAATTACGACGGTTAGAAGATGAAACAAAGGCTTGACTTCATCGAGTCCAAGAAGAAAAGGATCAGGCTAAAAAATCCACAAAGAAAGAAAAGGAGGAGGTCTTAGAGAAACCTCGAGTTGCGCATCAGGAGAAGGATGAAATCAAGGCGATGTTCGAGGAGGACAAAGTGAAGATGCAGAGAGAAAAAGACTAGATGCTCGCATAACAGACTATGGTTAAAGAGGCAGTGGCTAAAGTACTTCTCTCTGTGTTGGGCTTGGTGCAGGAGGAAGAAGAGTAAACCAAAATACAAGTGGGGAAGCTCATCGAAGCCATTCAACAACTTCAAGCAAGAGTAATGGAGCTGAAAATCCAAGCAGTGTCGAGCACTCTGCAAGAAGTGTGCGACCAAAGGGAGGAATCTTCTAGGAACGTAGTAGAAAGAATCATGGCACTCGCCTCAGAGTGTAAGAAACTAAGTGATCGAAGTGCGCAGACCTATGAGCGCCTTGCAGAAGACCCAGAGCTAAAGAAACTAGAAGCACAACTCTAGGAGGCAAAGCAGCAGGCATCCACCATGCAAGTGAAGATGAAGTTGTTTACTGCAGTTGAGAAAATGAAGTGATCATATGAATAGCGCGTAGTCTAGCAGCAAGTTACTGCCATCAAGAGAAAAGTCATGGAGGTGACACAGAGACTCCAATCGGTGCATAACGAAGCCTGCATGCTTTTTGAAGAGATTGAAGGCCAAGGCTTGCATCTAGACCAAGTAGTTGCGATGGTAGAACAATAACTGGAAGGGTCTATTACTAAGAAAGTGATCTAGAAGTTCACCGAGTAGGAAGCTCTAGAGAATAAACAAGTCGAGGAAGCTTAAGCTAAGCTCGAGGCCTTTGAAGCAGTGTTTCCCTAATCTGGGTGACTCAAGATGAGTCACAGGTGAGTGTTGGGGGCCTTTTGACCCTTGACCAAGTTTTGAGGAAACATTGGTCATGTTTGACCACTTTTGAGACTTCGACAGGCTGGTCGAAGATGGATCACTCAGGCAGAGCAGAGATCGTGGGATCTTGCTTGTTTTGCGGGCGTGTGGAACCAGCAAAGGGTTTTAGGGTTTATGTAACAGGTTAAGGGATGTCGTCCCATGGGTTTACCCATGATTAGGTCTTTTTATAATGATATAAATAAGTAGCTAAGATATGTAAGAAGTAGATATGGTTGGCTATGTGCACCATATGTGGTAGATCTGATCAGCTTAGTGCATGAATACTAGTGGATATGTGCATGATAGGTTGATTTTGGTTTAGTGCAAGACGTGTAAGTGCTCTGTGCTATCGTGGAGTTGGCTCTGTGCCTTGACCTGATTTTGAGGAAGGTGGATCTAGTGCATTATGCCTAGATCACCTGTCCACTACAGAGTTGGGATATGTGGCTTTGTGCACAGGAGGATATGAATGTAAGGAGATCGAAGACCAATAAAGAAGAAGAATAAGAAGTTGGTGGACATAGCCCCACACTGGGGTGAACCATGTATATCCTGTGTTGATGTTGATCATGTGATTATTTTCTTAGTGTTGTTGATGTTATGTATAATGAATTCATTTGATGTTGTAGCTTAGTGCTTAATGATGTGAATGAATTCTAGATCTAAGCTAATGATGTGTGCTAAGCGATTAGAAGTGTTATATATTGGTTATCACTGCGTTGCTCTGTAATGAGGGTTAAATCTGCGATGTAAATGAGGATCATAATCTAATGCATATTGTTGGCTAAGTTCTGTATTAAGTATTGTAATCACAGATCTGTGTCCCAGCTTGGTTGTAGACACTTGAGTCCTACAACCCCCCAACCTCTACCTCGGGTGATACTTCATATGCTTCGCAGGTGTTGCCTAAAGGGCTGGTAGTTAGGGTTTTGTTGGTGCATTGTTGAAGTGTCGAACCCTGGGTCTGCCCCTGTTCCAATAGGCCTTTGGAAATCGGTGATTCTCATCGAGCATACCTTTTTTTCACTCTTGTGCTAAACTCTTGATTTTTTGACATCTCGACACGTGGCCTTGGCCCTACAACGTTTGGCATTCGACGATTCTGGCCGAACATTCCTTTTCTACCAAGCTATGCCAAACTCTCGAACTCCCAAAGTCTGAATATATTCAAACCCCAGGGTCCTGAGTATGTCACCAGCCACAAATGCTAGGTGGGCACAATCAGAAGTTGACAAGTGGCGAGGGTCCATGATTGACATGTGTCCTTGACAGGGAGTGACACATGTCATATCCTAACAGGTGTAATGGTATATGAAACCTCCAAAAATGGGTGACACGTGGCATGCATGATGCAAGTCCACATCACCTCAGATGACATCATCAAGCCACATCCTCTTAGGTCGGTAACCACCCATCCCTTTGATCTAACAGTCGGCAGGTTTCCACGTAGATCCTTAAATCTACGACTCTCGTTGCTTCGCGGCTTCAACCTTCGGTGCTTATTGATCTCTCTTAAGACAATTCCCTCGAAGGAGAAACCTCTGGACCCATGGATCTTATGCCATGTGTCCTCCTCGACCAATGGTCGAGATATACTCCGTGACCTCAGGCTTCAGTGCTTGTTGAACCCACTCAACACAAATCCCCACCTCCAGACTCAGGGATCTTATGCCACATGTCCTCCTCGACCAATGGTCGAGATCTACTCTGCGACTTTGGGCTTCGGCGCTTGCCGAACCCACTCAATACAAATCCCTCAAAGGAGAAACCTCTGAAATCGCAGATCTTGTGCCACGTGTCCTCCTCGACCAACGGTCAAGATCTACTCCGTGACTGTAGGATTTGGCGCTTTCCAAACCCACTTAACACAATTCCTCTGAAGGAGAAATCTCCAGACTTGCGGATATTGCACCACACGTCCTCCTTGACCAATGGTCGAGATCTACTCTACAACTTTAGGCTTCGGTGTTTCTCATACTTTGAAACCCCAAGACAAATTCCTCCAGAGTATGAAGTCTTTGGACTACAGGATCTCCTGCCACATATCCCTAGCTTCTACGGCCAGGATTCACTCTGGCTCGTAGAGCTCTGGAGGAACTCGTGTGTCCCTTACTTGGTCGAGTAACTGGACTCCTAGACATCGATGGATCCATGGATGTGTGTCCTCTCATATTTGACGGTCCAGATTTACTCTTCGACTCTCACGTTCGATAGTTTCGACGCTAGACCTCACCAAATCTCCTGAATTAGACTTTGTCGAAGTGCTTAACACCTCCCCTCCTATACCCGATCTAACGGCTGAGAATGACTCATACTGGATTTCCATATAGACAATCCTTATTGATTCACGAGTTCATCCTTCGGCTACTTTCAAGGAATGTGGAGTCACGAGTCCCAAAGTCCCAAAGCTGAAAGAGCTAACTCCTTTCAGACTAGCGCATGGTTCCTAGGCCCTGGTTACATGGGTCCTTGGTAAAACTTAGGGGCTTAAGCATGAATCCCCTTTTTCAGCAAAGGGGTTAAGGACCTGGGCGGGAGCCCTTAGTCAGATGGGAGAATAGTCTAAGGAAAAACGCCCTTCTCCCACAAAATTCAGACTTGACATTCTTGCTAAGGTAAACTTCAAAGGGTTGCAGGACCTAGGAATTTCAGTCGACCCTACCTCGACTCTCCTACAGACTCACATCCCATGACTCTCTAACAATTGAACTGATATAAATCCAAGATCACATAGATATACAATTTACAGGAATCAAAGAACATTTCTAATAACTATTCAAATACTAAGAGAATTGAATCCTAAACACATAAATTGAAATGCATTAAATGCATTTCTAATTTCAGTCAATCCTACCTCGACTCTCCTACGGACTCACATCCCATGACTCTCTAACAATTGAACTGATATAAATCCAAGATCACATAGATATACAGTTTACAGGAATCAAAGAACATTTCTAATAACTATTCAAATACTAAGAGAATTGAATCCTAAACACATAAATTTCAATCATGCATTTCAATTTATGTACACATACATGTACAGAGACATTCAATCAGGCATTTTGATTCATGAGCTTAGGGTAAAAGAGATACTTATCTATTATAAGTTGCAGTCGACCAACTGATTGTGGGTGTTCTCCTCTCCACCCAACCATAGGCTCGAATGAATTCATTCTTATCACTCTGACCACCCTCGTGCCAAGACATGATATCACTAGGGAACTCCTTGTAGTTCCTTAGAGGTTTTCTTTCTCTGTTACAGCCTCTACGAGGTTTATCAAATGCTCCCTCAGCATCAAGCTCACTATCTTCAGCTCGGGTCATGTATTTTTCATATCATCTATCGTTCCTTTTTCCTCGGTGTGTCTCTCCTTCTCTCTGTAGAGAATTATGCACCTCCTCTCTTCTCGATTGTCTACATCCTTCTATCTCATTTCCCGCACACCCTTCTTGGGAGTTTTCTTTTCATGTTCTACCATGTTCCCTCTGTTAAAAGGAAACTCGGGTTAGCCTGATCTGCCAAACCCTGTGGTACTTTGGGCTGACATTATTCAATCAGACCATGCTTCAATTCATGGGGGTGGTTGATGGTTCAACCACCGATCCTTTCCTTTATTAACTACTTTCTCCCCTTGGGATCTAGAGAGGGTTGGTTATTCCCAACAGGGGGAAATTTGGGGTCATATGCTTAATGAACCTTCTCCAAAGTTTTCCTCACTCTTTCCTCTAGTGATATCATGGCCAGTACTTCAAGGCTTCACCCCCACAGTCAGTCATGGGAAAATCCAAATAATACAATTACATTGGTCCCATGCCATAGCATGGTGATTATAATTAATGATTAATTACAAGCTAGGGGAAACATAGGTATTACACTCGTGAATAAAGTGGCATATTTTTCCATATGATGAGTGCACCTAGAGTTGACAACCCATTCATTATCCACAGTATGAGACATCAAGTCTTGATTGGTCCCGAATTGGAAGGTGAAATTATTAGTGGGTCGACGAATAATCGACATGTCTCCTTCAAGTCTTTTAACCTTCTCCTCTAAATCGTCTTACTTCTTAAATAATTTCTTCTTGACATATCTAGTCTTTCCAAAATATCAACATGTTTTCTTATTTTGACTTTGTTGTGGTTGTCTCTGGGTCCTTGATCATGACATGCAGGTTTATGTGCATAAGTACCAAACTGCATTCTATTCATGGAATCCATCTTTCCCTTACCCTTGAGAAAGTGGGCCTAGTGTCTACCACCAAGCTTTCCCTCTTCAAGTAATCTATGCTAATCAATAATCAAAAGTTCACAAAAAACTTCAAAGGAGTAGTCCTTACCATCTTCCTTGCATAATTTCCAGTTGGTGCGGAAGGTTGATATGAACACATCAAATGGTGTTCTCAAATTCATCAGGACCATTTACATGAGCTATACATCCTTCTTCTTGTATTTCTCTCTGCATTCACCCAATTTCAATTGGAGTTCCTTGACACACGCCAAATAGTCCTCCATTCTCTCAAAGGATAGAGGATCGAGAGATCAACTCTTTCTCCAAATCCATGGTGTGGCTCTTGTCGAATTGGTCGAACAAGGTCATTATATTCTTCCATAATAGATGAGTACAATCGATTCCACTAAAGTGAAATCTGATTTCCTGCAAGATGTATGTATTTATGACCCTACAGACTCATCCTTTTTCCCATCAATAGAAAATTTTGTTGGAGCATCTGTTGGATCTGGAATTGCAACCTTGGTATACTACCATATTCCCTTAATATTCAATAGGGATTCCATATATGGAGCCCATACTACATAATTGTATCCATTTAGAACAATAGGATCAATCTTTGAATCCCTCTTTGATATCTAGACATATTATTTTGTTTCAATAAGTTCCAATTGACAAAACATTGACCCAGAGTCGGTCATGAAATGGATCTGACTCAAAAAGGTTAATGGATCGAGGTTTAAACCATCAGATTTAATACCATTTTGGGGAATAATGTGGAACATGACATGAAACAAAGAACAAAGTAATGCAGATAATCAAAGAAGGGAAAATTTTTGAAGAAAAGAGGTGGTGTCTAAAGACATCGTTGTAGCACTTAATCACAAAGTACTGTGATCATAGCATCATAGTTCATATTTCACCTCTTGATATGCATGATATATTGTGTAATATCAATTCACATTCATCATGTTGATAATGACCCAAAGGTTCCTCTTTTATTGTGTCAAGAACTAAATGTCTCCCATAGAATCTGAAATATCTTGTCCACATATAACCATCGATGGTTAGATTTGAATCCATAAAACCACTTTGTCAATTTGGATCGACGGGACTCGACCCGATCTACTATTTTTCCAACTCGTAGTCTGTTGTTGGGTCAGTCAATCCACCACCCGACTATCTTCAATTGTTGGATGATGATCCAACCAACAGGCACGTCGAATACTTGACCAACTGGTATGGTGTGATGGTCGATTGTCCGACCGACTCTATCCAGATGAGGTTTGACCTCTCAACCGACTGAACCCAATATATGTGTGATGAACCATCAATTCTTGCTTTCCCAACACCTTTTTCCATGAATTTTTAACGATAATCTAATATTATTTTCCATACTGATTCAATATAACTTGGATAAAATATGACTAATCATGATGATTCTATAATTTTAGTGGTTACTTTTGTCACCATTTTTAAAAATAGGAACAATGAGGTGTTCAGTGCAAGGTTTATGGAAACCATATTTGACTACTATATTGAAAATTCTATGAATGTGGGATAAGAAAAAATGCTTCCAATTTTAAATATTTTTTTCTTAATAAAATTTGATGTCCCTATCTTTCCCTTTTTCTAGATGCTTAACCCCAAATTGAATTTCATCCAAAACGAAAACATTTTTCTTTATAATAAGGGTGTGAATATTGTTTGAAATATGGGGTGATTCATAAATATTTTTAAGGTTTGAATTTTAATCACTCATATCAATCATATTTTTTTAATTACCTTTATGTTTTAGAATTTATCTGCATACCTTTTTGGGTTAAAATTTAGAAAGGTTTAAAGTTAATTTTTCTTTCTATTTATGCCATGTATCTTTTTCCTTTTAATTATTGTTTTGTAATTATGAGTTTTTATACCATTTATGGACTCATCATAGGCTTCTTTGATAGTTATTTTGGAAATCTTTCACTAATTTTCATACCATGGGTTGGTCATTTTTCATTTTTACAAATTGAGAGTTTTGTTGTAAAGTTATGATAAAGGTCCTTAATATTGTTCTTACTTACCCAAATATTTAATTCCTTTTATAAATTCATTTATAAAATATTATATTTGTTTTTTTCAAAGAGCAAGTGCTTTGCATTATTAGTCCCCGTCGTAGGCGTAGAGGGACTATAGCGATCGATAAATCGTTGACTTCATATTAGTCTGTCCTTTGACCACAAATATTTCCATATTATCTATTGTTGGAACCAGGGAACTAAAAACATCGATTTTTATATAATAAAAAAAGTAACATATTTTTCATGATCTGATTGGACAAGGGATTGGAGGTCTTATTGTTGGCTTTGCTATTCCCAATGTTATATATGTTGGCATATCCAAAGAATTTGATCGTATATGGTATTTTTGAATCATATATTTTCTTATGCATTCCTCAAAGGTGGATTAATGCTAGCATTAATTCGAATGTTTGGTTTAGCATTTTATGTTAGGTAAATTTATGGCAATGTTTGATATGGTGGCATATCCAAAGTTTGGCTTTGCAATGCATTCTCTGGTGTTCGAACTATTGTTACAAAAAATGTAATTATTTTTTTGGGATATGTCAGAGACCTGCCACTTTGAATTTTTTCCCTAAATGTTTACAGTGCATTTTTGACAGACTTAAATGTTTACCTAGCAGGCTTGGTAGTGTTGAATGGTTACTTAACATGCTTGTTAGAAGACATTTTCTTCCATTTTTAAAATTTATATGCTCCAGCAGCATTGTTGGTTCAATGGTCCATGCTTGTTTTTTGCATGCCATTGATTTCTTATTTGCATGTTGTCGTTGTTGTTGCTTGCTTGTTTGTGTTGTTGCAGTTTGCACGTTTGGGTTTCTGTAATCGTGATTGGAACAACATCGTTCCTGGGGGAGTGGTTGTCGCTTGCTTATTTCTTCATTGTATGTTGTTTATTGTTGCTTGATTCGAGTTTGCAGGGTTCCGGTCATGTGCCTGCACTTGGGCCTTTTGGTGCTTCTTAGCTAGGTTCTTATTTGGTGCTTGTTCTTGTTTGCCCAGGGTTTGCAATGTTGGGATGATGCATCTCTGGTTGGATCTCTGGTTACATTTTTTTGCACTGCAGTTTGCATAGAATACTATTAATATAAAATAACAGACTAAAGAATTGTAGGCGATGTAAATTGCATCTGTTATGCGTTGAAGCAGAGTTTGTCGGCCTCAAAATATATTTCATAGTTGCCGATGCTTTTTCCATGGATTCTGTGTTACTATGGTTTCATAGCTATGAGAATGCCTTTTGTTGTGTGGGATATATTGTTGTTCTCTCCCGTTTACTTTCCTGTTGTAAATTGTGTTTGACTCTAGTTTATCGTGTTTCTGTGGTCATTTCGAGCGACCATTGTTCAGTTGCATACTTAGTGAGTTTTATGGATGCGGCTTCATGAATAGGTTCTATCAAACTATGACAGGTCGTTTTCGGTGTATACATTAGCTTTCTTGAATTAGTTTTCTTTAAAAGAAGGCCTCCTGGACAAAAAAGAATGCAATTTATGAAATTATAGGTTTCCTGGACAACATAAGTCAAATTGGGCTTATTAAGATAAAATAACAGACTAAAGAATTGCAGGTGATGTAAATTGCATATGTTACGTGTTGAAGCAGAGTTTGTCAACCTCAAAATATATTTCATAGCTGCCTATTATCACCCTACAAGTTATAGGATCAATTGGTGACTGAGATATTATCTGTCTCTAGTGCTTTTTGTTGACAAATGATTTTTCATTCTGCAAATAATTTGAAAAGAAAAGAAAGGAAAAGAAAAGAAAGGAAAAAGAAAAGAAAAGAAAAAGAAAAAGAAAAGAAAGGAAAAATAAAAAAGAAAAGAAAAGAAAAGAAAAAAGAAAATAAAAGAGAAAAGAAAAGAAAAAGGGAAAGAAAGAAAAGAGGGCATAAAAGAATTTCAATAAAAGCCCCATGCAATAATAGTAACTTGGTCCATACCTTTCAAGAATGGCCAAGTTCTTTTTAAATTTGATGTATGAAGGGTAGTGAATGAATTTGGCTAAACAGTTTAATCTTAGCCAAAGTGTCTAGGTTAGCTTAGTGAATAAATCTAGCCAGACTGTCTAATCTTGGTCAAATAGCCCCAGGGTAGAGTAAATTCTTAACCCAATAGTCTAATCTGGGTTAACTGTCGTAGGAAACTAGGTTACAACATAGGTTAGTTTCATTGTTGCTTCATTTCAATAAGAACCAGTTTGATGTAAGTGGGGCACCATGTTTCAGATGCTTAAAGGATCGTTTGGTCAAGCCCCATGGTGGTCTCTACTTAAAAAACCTTGGAAAAACCCATAAAACGCCTTTATCCTAAGTTTTCCCCGACGCATGTGTTTTCTGCTCCCCACTTATGATCCCTGCACATATCGATGGTCCTGATCGTGGTGCCCAGATCTATGGTTTACAAAGCATTCCGGACACCCCCAACCGTTCTTCTTTTAACCCGGGGGGGGGTTCGGAATCGCTGATAACATTTGCGCGCATCTGGACGGCTCAGGATCGAGCGCTTAAATCAACGGTCATTATTCGATTCTGGACACCCCCGTCCGTTCTTCCTTTAATGGAGGGGGGGGGGGGTCTGGAATGAGTGATAAACAGAGCACAGAGATCTGTGGCTCAGAAACGGGTGCACAGATCAACAGCCCAAAATGGATTTCGAACCCCCCCGGATGATCTGCTTTTAACCGAGGGGGGGGGTCCGGAATGGAAAATTCCCTCTGGAGGGTCCCTTGTTATACATGGCATTGATCTATTGCCCCGAGTCCCATCACCATCTGCTATCTGATAGACCTCCATCACCACTGGACGTCACCTTCCACCTTTCCCGAACTGGTCATGTCCCATAACTGTTGTCAGTCCTTCCCCCCTATTCGCTCGTAGCAAGCCCCTTATTACAACTTTTACCTCCAATCAATAGCTGCCACGTCACCCGTCTGTATCCCTCAGTCACAGTCACCCGCCATCTCACCCTCAAAGCGATCCGTTGGCCATTTATTACTGGTTAACCTATCCGTTATCCAGCTGACCTATCTCCCGCGCCCAACCAACCCCCGTTTAATTAAAACTACCTTCATTCTCCCTTTCTCACCATTTACCACTCATTCCACCAGAGAGTTTTTTACACCATTTTACTCCTCCCTTACAGTTAGTTGCCCTCATACACAGTCATTCGCCCCCACTAACATTGTGTTTATTGCAGGTACTATTGCAGAAATGGCGCCAAAATCCAAACAAGCAGAAGGAGAGGAGAATTTGTTTCTCCCGCCTCCTGTCGACCTGGACAGGATCCCATTAGTCGACAAAGAACGGTTAATCACAGATACCAAATGCGATTTTGATTTCTCAGACCTCCAGTCATGGCTCAGGGAATTTTTCCTGGACCAGAGTGATGAAATTGGACTCTGGGAGTCCAATTTACCCCTCTACCTCTTCCCTCAAATCCACCATTTTCCCGAGTTTGCTCTCCAGTGTCAAGCCCATTATATCCTCGAGCAAAGATCCGTCGTCTCCTTGTCTGGAGAGATCCTGTTCCTCATCACACCTGAATCCATAGACTAGATGATGCAAATTCCCCGAGCCGACTCTGCGTCCCCCTTCAACCTAGAAATTCTCACCGAGTTATACCAAAAAATGACCTTTCCCCCAAAGAGCTCAAATATTTGAGCTCTTCCTTCCTGCATCTGCTCAATTTCCCTCCACAAATCCTCCTTACCCGTCCTCCATGTTCTCAACTAAGGGAAACAAAGTCATCTCCTCCCTTTGTGCTTTGTTAGGATACTATTCTGACCAGTGGGTAGATGAACCCATTATGGGTTTTCTATCCATCTTCTCTACCGACGAAAAGCCCACCACCCAGTTTGGTTTTAGTACATTCTTGGCAGACAATATTCATGAATAGTTCGTGAATTTTGGCACGGAAGGCATGTTCAGATACTCGTCCCTACCAACATACATGTTTGTCTTCTTTCAAGCAGACCAATTTGGTTTCTCCATGCAGAAGATGGACGGAGATGGTAGACCTCAGGCAGTGACAGCATGTACCTCCTTACTAAAGCACAACTCCACTGATTTCAGATTCAAGGAGTTCATCGACCAATTCTACCACCCTTTGGTAAGCATGCTAGGTGGAAATCCCGAGCCTTGAATAAACGATGAAGTCCAGAGAATCCTGCATCTCTTGGACAACACAAAGACCGAGGATTGGTACCTGTATAAATATTACACCGAGATCAGAGTATACGGGTGTGAGTTGGCAGCGTATAAGCTGCCCAAGTATCTGCATGTCAGGATTTTTTCTCTAGAATATATAAGGCAGATTATAAATTCTGACGATATCCACTTCATGTCATTGAAGAAAAAGTAGTAGCTTAGAATCAAGGGGCAGATTGGCTCCTTCATCTGCAATAGTCATGGTGCTGGGGAAGAAGTAGACCGGATGTTGAGAGAAATGAAGTTCTTCATGAGCTTCCCATGGCACTATGATCCTTATGGGATCATCTCAGAGATGAGGGTGAAGAACAAGAACATCCCCTATGTTTATGAAGCTAGGCCTGAGGTGGAAAAATTTGCAAATAAAACAGTGTGGGAGCCTAACACATTGGTCAAAGTGGAACAATAGTTTCCCCCAACCACTGTGTCACCAACGACCATGCCTCAGATCCCTAAGGAAAAAAGGCCTCGACAAGATTTATCTCCACCTGTCACGGAGGTATCCTCCGAAGAGTTCCAGTTGCACACTAAGAGGCCCAAGACAATCTCAGTTCCTGGCCCAACTGGAGAAAAAGAAGCCCCGCCTACCACAGTGACCAAGTCTGTTATTCCACCCTTCAGTTTGAACCTCCATAAGGACATTACCCCAGTATTGTCGAAGAATACCACAAACTCCCCTTTGAACACTCAGCCAGGCAAGGTGGGACCAAAGCTTAGTATCTTCGAGAAGTACGAGCTGATCAAGAAAAAGAACCAGACCCTTACCAGCAGTACTTGCGCTCAGTTTTGGAAGCAGACTTTGACTGCGCAGCATAGGCTGTTGTCTGCATTTGACACAGAAAAGGGCAGAATGCACATGGCCTTCCTCCAGGCACAGGTACTAGATCCCAAGGTGATCACCGACTACAAGAGGGCCACCTTCGAATTCTAGACGAAGGACGTGTACCCAGCTGATCAGATGTATCTTCACAAGAAGACTGGAGAAATGGTCTTCTACACGTTGGTGCATGCTTCCACTTCAGCGTCTAAATTGCAGGTGTCCCTGAACAATGTTCAAACATAGCTCAAAATGGAGAAGATTTCATCCTTTGCAAAGGACAATAGGATCAAAACTTTGGAGGAGATGGTCCTCAAGATCGGTTATGATCCTTCGAATGTCAAAGCAGCGGAGGAAATGATAAAGAAGAAAAATGCTGAGATAGCCTCCTTAAGAAAACAACTGAAACTCCTGCCCACAGAGGATTCACAGGCGAAGGAGATAGCAGAGAAAGAAGGCGAGAAGGATGAAATGCTCAAGCTGCTCATGGAGCAGAATGCGTAGCTCAAAGAAATGGAAGCCGAGATTGAGAAACTATTAAAAGAGAAGGAGCAGCTGAAGCCAATGGAAGTCATTCCATTCAGTGTCATTCCGATTTTGGGAGTGAGTATAGCATCAGTGACAGCAGTCCCATCCGCGACTCCATTGACATCACAGGAGAAGACAGTCGACCTGGCTAAATCCATGGAAAATATGAACCTGCAGGAGACAGAGATCAGCAGGCTTAACAAGGAAGTTGAGAACCTTCAAGAACTCAAAACTTCCTTCCATACCAGCCTCTCCAAGGAAAAGCAGGTGACAGAGCAGCTCAAGCAGGAGTTACAGCAGCTCCGGAAGCAGACAGTGGCATGAAAGACTTTGGCCGAGGTTAAATAGAATGTATGGACAGACATCACTAATTCCATGAAAGAAATATGGCCAATGATCTAGATCATGTTCGAGAAGAATGAGTTGGTGTTGAGAAGCAAACAGGCCATCGAGAAGATCAGAATAGAACTGGGAGACATGCCAACATAAGCAAACGAGATCATCAAATTCCTCAATTCTAAGACCAGGGAAGAGCTGGAAGAGCTGAAGATTGAAGATATAATAGAGACCATCCTTGAGGTCAAAAGGGTTCTGACCAAGAGAGGATTAATGCTTCAGCTGGAAGAAAAGGTTCAGGCCATGTACTTGGGGGTACAGAGATTCTTCAGTAAGATTGAAGCTCTCCAGAAGAAAGGTCTTCCTGGTCTGAAAGTGATCAATGATAAATTAATGACTCTCCCAGACTACAAGAAGAGATTAGCTGAAGTGGCTAATGACAGTTCAAAGTTTGCAGGCATACAAGGGAGCATCACCGGCAAGGCATTCCTGGATGCCCTTCAATGGGACATCAGTGTCCAACACGAGATTCGATACATATTCCTCACCAAGCCTACATTCGCCAAGTATACAGAAATGGACGAAGTGTATCGAAGACTGCTCAAAGTCAACGTGCCTAGTCATCTCAGATGGGAAAAGCTCTATGATCTGATCAATTAGCAGATGAGTTGTCCAGGTCCAGTCAGATGAAGTCATGCAGAAGCTTCATCAACGGCCCACCTAGAAATCAGCGTGCAGTTACACCATGTCATCAAGCAGTTCTTAGATTTAGGAAATTTGTTAAATTAGTTAGGCTAACAATAGATTTAGCACATCCTGGTCATTTATGACATGAACTTTTGTAATTTGAGTTATAAATACTTCACCCTTCGAAGTATTGAGGGTTGTTGATCTTCACACCCTGACGCTATTCAGACTGTAATATTTTTGAAGAGATCTTCCATTAATAAAAAGGAGGCACTTTTACAAGATTCTTGTGTGTATTCACTGGTGATGTTTTCTCTCTAAGTTGAATGTTATTCTTTCTTTGTGATCATATTGTTTTCTAATTCTAATCTTTAAGAGTAACGAATGTTGCAGGATTTATCTCGTATACCCTGTTTCTGACTCGAAAGATTTTAGTGTTTTTCTTCTGGTGTTTTCAATAAAGGAATTCTTAACTGCTTCTTTGTTGAAATTATCTTTCTCATCTTTTCTGCCAATCATCATTAAAGCTTCTATAAGATCCAGTGATTATATTATCTCGCCCTGTGAAAGTTTTTCCCTTTGCGTTTCTGGTTTGTATTTCATATTTTATTAAACACAGACCCCATAGCCCAATGGATGTGTAGACTGTATCAACCAATTCAAAAAACACTTTGACAACAAAACCGACCTATTTCTTTACCTAGCATAATATTTAAAATTTGAAAAAAGGCTAAATCATATAGAGAGATCCCTCTCTGAAGTTGGTAGGGCTAGATCCCAGCTTCAAAAGTGGTTGGATAAAGTTACCTTTGTAGATTTCTTCTTTCGTCAACCTCTAGGAAATTTACCAAGTGCTAACATAGTGGCGACCATACTGGGGACAGAACTAAAATTTATAATTTCACGTTTTCTTTTCCCTAAAAAGAAAGTTTGTTCCTGGAATATTGCAAATTTGAGAAGAAAGTAATGTTTAGAGGTTGATTAAACTTTGTACATATTATTTTCGGATTCACAAAAATAAAAAGTATATATATAAAAAACCAAAAAGAATTATGGCTCCCAAGAAAGTTCATACTTGATCTCATCCAGACCCAGAACCTGCGATAGTGACAGATAACCCAGAACAGTTACTCAGGAAAAAGACCATAGTTGAAAGCTCAATGAGTCATACTCCCTTGCATAAGTCCTTTTCCTTTTCAGGGAAAATCATTACCTTGCAAAACCCTGACTTTGACACCTTTTCCCAAAAAAGCCTGGTTAGAACATGGTCCAATAGTTTTGTGACTGGAATCATTTTCGAACCAATCATTTTGCAACCTCGAACCCCCGAAGTTTTGTCACCCATGACCAAACCGAAAATCACTCCCTCAGTGCTATCCAGTCCCTCCTCATCCTCGTCTTCAGTTTCTACCTCGCCAATCATCCAGTTTGTCGTCCCACCTCCTCCACCCATCATGGCAGCTCGATATGCTCCCTTGGTGTTGGTTGCGCCTCTCCATGCCATGCCCCAAGACTATCAAATGAGACTTCCACATTTCGATGCAACAGGACCTTTGAGTGCACAACAACACATAGATAAAATGAATGATTATTATGATCTGCATGAAGTAGATGAAGCTGACGTTCAAATGAGATTGTTTGCTCAAAGTTTGACAGGTGACGTTAAAAAATGGTACAAAGGGTTGTGTGCCACCTCAGTCCTTGACCTTACCGCATTCCAAAGGAGTTTTCTAGACAGATGGGAGGTAAAGAAAAACCCTCTGCAAATTTTGTCAGAATATGAAAATATCAAAAGAAATCAAGGTGAGACGGTGCAAGATTACTGCACTCATTTCAACAACCTGTATAACACGATACCAGCTGAAATCAAACCTCCACAGGGTTTGGCATTGATAAAATTCCCCGATGGTTTTGACGCTGACATGTCATACCAATTGAGGGAAAGAAATTCTACCACCTTGGAAGACATGCAGAAAAGTGCTATAAGTGTGGAGGCCAATTTGTTGGCAAAAAGGGCACGTTAGAGGTCAGAGAGGAGAGTCACAATCAAAGAAGAACCTTCCACGTCGACCTCAGATTCCAAATTGGATTCTTTGGCCAGAGAAATGGAAAGGATGATGGAAAGACTTACTGTGTCAAACAGAAATCCTCTGAGAGAAAATCCACCAGCCCCTCAGGTTCGGAACCCTAACTTTAGGAGAAACCCTCCTCAAATCAGACAGAGAGATCCTAGAGATCAAAGAGAGAAGAGGGGTCCAGATCAGCAGATCAGACCTCCCCTACAAGAAAATTATGTTGATGAAGGGGAGGAAGTAATCAAAGAACTGGAGGATACTCACTCATGGGCATTCACGATAATGAAGCAATTTTCCTTACCCGAGAAGAGAAATAACTTTTTCTTCTCAACCAAAAAAAAGTAAGTGAAGAATCTGAAGATGCAGAATAGCAGGCATTCGAAAATTTCATTTTGGAGGTACATCGACAGTATAATCTACGGAGTAAAAAGACAGAAGGGAGTTCCCCAAAAAAGACGATTGAAACGAAGAAGGTAGTCGAAACCAAGAAGGCCTCTGAGCCAGCTACCGAGAAGATTCCTGAGAAGAGCATTGTTGAAGCTCCCGTGAAGAAAGACCTTACTATTCTGAAAAGGCTGTCATAGCCTGAGGTTTCACCTATTAATCCACCAAGTACTTCTGGACAGAAGAATATGGTGGACAAACCAGAATTGATGAGCCAAGGCAGAGCTCCTACACCTTTCAGCCTTGAAGGGGAATTGGCCAAAGTAAAAATTCCCATCCCACTTTCTGAGTTGATGAACAAAGATGTTTATCATTCACATGTGATTAAATCACTGACCATTGAACCTGACATAGGCACGAAGGCCTTAACCATTGGATCAGCAAATCATTCAGACACTGTGAACCTTACTGATGATCAACCCTATCTTCTTTTCAGACCTGAAGTAGATGGTCGAGATGATACTGGTGAGGTCGCTCCTTTTTACATCAGTCTAAACATACATGACCTGATCTTGCATAACGCTATGCTGGATTCGGGTGCTTCCCACAATCTGATGCCAAAAGAAGTAATGGAGAAACTGGGACTGGAGGTCACCAGGCCTTACAAGGATTTACACTCATTCGACTCCAATAAAGTTAGATGTATTGGTTTGATTAAGGACCTATGCATCACCTTGGTTTAGATTCCCGCAAAGAACATGGTCATGGACGTGGTAGTTGCAGACATCCCTCCAAAGTATGGAATGTTTCTTTCCCGGTCTTGGGGGGCTAAGTTGAGAGGCACCCTACATCTAGATATGTCTTATGCCACTATCCCAGTTTTCGAGCAACAAAGAAGGCTATACAGAGAAACGTTGATGAAGTACATGGTCAGTAGCCAGGAAAAACCACACAACTATCCTCTCTACTCTGTGCATTCTGATTTGGATTCTTTTATCTTGTACAATGATGGTGACACGGAAGAACCAGATACTCAGCTGGCAAAAGATACATCTAGTCAAGATGGAGGCCAAGAAATCATCGAGGTAGAAAGAATGAAGAACGTGATAACTGAGGAGTTACCCGTAGATTTTTGGAGCATGGATTTTGATGGAGCAGTAAGCAAGGAAGGAGTCGGAGCAAGAGTATGGCTGCATAATCACAGAAACAAGTATTCAGAAAACCATTCTTACAAATTAAATTTCCAATGCACTAACAATATTGTCGAGTATGAAGCGTTGATGCTCAGTCTGAAGCTTTTGAAAAAAGTTGGTGCTAAACAGATAATGGTAAGAGGTGACTCTGAGTTGATAATCAGCAAATCAAAGGTGAGTGCGCTGTGAAACACCCACATCTTAGAGCTTATAGGAACATTGTTCTTGATGCCTTGAGATGTTTTACTGAAGTTGACTTGCAGGTAATGCCGAGGGGACAAAACATTTTGACAGACGAATTGGCTACATCAGCAGCCACATGTAAGATTCCTTTCCGCTCGACTCACCCATACACTGTGGAGGTGAAATGCAGACCAACTGTTCCTGACAATATCAGGTACTGGCAAGTGTTTAGTAATGATGATCAAATCGAAGACTTTCTGCAGTGTAAAAACGATTTTGAATGTACAAATATAGATTTAGAGAACGAAGATGAAAATGTAAATAGATCTGATTTTGAAATTGATAGTGTAAATAGTATAGATTCAGGTGAATAAGGCGATGATGAGATGGAGGCCGGTGTTTTACATTTGAAAAGCAATGTTTTTCCTAGAGGTCTAGTTCCTTTAGAGGACTTGTTTGATTTTAACGACGTAACCAAAAAAACTAAAATCGAAGCCCATGGACAAGAGGTAGAAGACTGTAATATAGGGACCGAAGAGAAACCTAGGATGGTCAAACTGTCCAAATCATTACCCCCTGAGCAAAAACTCAAATACATTGAGTTGTTCAAAGAATATTCGGATGTCTTTTCCTGGGGTTATGAGGATTTGAAGCTTATGATACCAGCATCATACAACACAGGATTCCAACCAAGGAAGACCAAAAACCATTCAGACAGAAACTTAGGAGGATAAATCCCAAGTTGCTCCCTCTAATAGAAAAGGAAATCAAAAAATGTACGATGCCAAAATCATAGTCCCTTTGCGTTTTTCCAAATGGGTCTCTAATTTGGTCCCTACACGTAAGAAATATGGGGAAATCAGACTCTACATAGATTTCTGAAATCTGAATAAAGTCTCCCTGAAGGATAATTACCCCTTGCCGAAAATGGACCACATCCTACAAAGGGTGGTCGGATCCAGTCGAATTTCTCTGCTGGATGGTTTCTCAGGTTACAATCAGGTCCTAGTTCACCCGGATGACCAAGACAAAACCGCTTTCACCGCACCATGGGGCACTTTCATGTATGTGAAAATGCCTTTTGGTCTAATGAACGCAGGAGACACTTTCCAGAGGGCGATGGATATTGCCTTCGTGGAAGAATCGGGTAAGTCTATTGTCGTCTATTTAGATGATGTAACTGTGTTTTCCTGATCTAATGATGAACACCTGCGACACCTCAGACGAGTTTTCAAGAAATGTAGAAGGTTTGGGATTTCTTTAAATCCTAAGAAAAGCCTTTTTGGGCTAGAGGAAGGCAAACTGCTAGGACACATCATCTCAAAGGATGGAATCAAAATAGACCCCAGCAGAATCGAGGCCATACAAAAATTAGAACACCCCAGAAACCTTAAAGAACTACAGTCTTTTATCGGGAGAATAAACTTTCTACGAAGATTCATTCCCAATCTGGCCGAGCTCCTAAGAAACATTACAAATATTCTTAAAAAAGATGTAAAAATAAAATGGGACTCTGAGTCCAGACAGTCTTTCGAACAAGTCAAATGAGCACTCACAGAGGCCCCTGTCTTAATCAGTTCTAATTTTACTAAGGATTTCTATCTTTTTTCTTTCGCTTCCGAACATACTATAGCAGTGGTATTATTACAAAAGAACAGTGAAGGTTATGAATAGCCCATAGTTTTCTTTAGTAAAGCATTGAGAGACGTTGCTCTGAATTACAAGATAATGGAGAAACGAGCTTTTACCTTGGTGAAAGCTATAAAAGACTTTAGAGTCTACATTCTTCATTCCCACACCATAGCTTATGTTCTGAATGTGGTAGTAAAAGACTTTTTGACACAGGACAATCTTGATGGAAGAAGGGGAAAATGGATTGTTGTCATTTTAGAATACGATATAGAGATTAAGCCAACAAAACTAATCAAGGGTCAAGGCCTAGCAAAATTAATGGCTGAATCAAATTTCCATGCTCTTGACATTAATTTTTTAGTT
Organism: Picea engelmannii; assembly: GCA_009831015.1. NCBI lineage: Eukaryota > Viridiplantae > Streptophyta > Pinopsida > Pinales > Pinaceae > Picea > Picea engelmannii. The sequence continues at coordinate 54,287 of ML811839.1, read as the reverse complement.
GTAGCAGATGAATCGGGCGAGATGGTGACTCCAAGCGTGAGAGAGGTATTTCCCAACTCTCCATGGTACGCAGACCTTATTTTTGTTTTGCAAATTTTACAAGCTCCCCCTGGTTTGACTAAGACTAAAGCTAGATTTTTAAAGTTGAAAGCCTTAAAATTCTGTATTCTAGAAGGCAATTTGTATTGGAAAGATCCTAGAGGCATTCTGTTAAATTGTTTATTGAAAGATGAAGCTGACAATGTGTTACAAGAATTTCATGCAGGAGAATGTGGTGGCCATCTGAACTGGAAGGTCACAGCCAACAAAATACTTAGAGTTGGTTTCTACTGGCCCACCCTATTCACCGATGTACATCGTAAAGTAACTGCATGTCATCAATGTCAGTTGTTTGAAGGCAAAAGGAAACTCCTCCCTCTACCTCTGAAACCAATCTCAGTTGAGGCCCCTTTCTAGCAATGGGGACTGGACTTCATTGGAGAAATACACCCGCCTTCTTTAGGCCAGCACAAATGGATTCTTACTGCCACCGATTATTTTACCAAATGGATCGAAGCAGTACCAAGCAAGCAAGCCACTGACTCTGTTATTATCAAATTCCTCAGAAATAATATTTTGTCTTGCTTTAGATGTCCTAGAAAGATTATAATTGATAAAGCAGCTAATTTTCGGTTGAAGAAGCGCATAGATTTCTGCAACCAGTATCACATTGGTTTGGGGCATTCCACAGCCTACTACCCTCAGGGGAATGGGATGGCAGAATATTCAAACAAAACCTTGGTAAATATAATCAAGAAAACATTGCAGGAAAACAAGAAATCATGGCACAACAAGTTGGTGTTCGCATTGTGGGCTGACAGACTGACCACCAAAAGGTCAATTGGTATGTCACCATACCAGCTGGTCTATGGAACAGAGGCAGTTTTCCCCACTTCTTTAGGAGTCCTTGTCATGAAGTTGCTTCAAGATGTACAAGCTGAGCCAAATGACTCACAGAGAAGGATCAACCAGATGATCCATTTGCAGTAGTCTAGGGAGGACATTTTCAACAAGACTCAGGTAATCCAAGAAAACATCAAGAAGATCTTTGAAAAACAAACCAAGGAGGATGATTTTGAGCTAGGAGATTGGGTGCTGAGATGGGATGCCAGAAATGAAGACAAGGGAAAGCATGAAAAATTTGGCAGTCTATGGACAGGACCATACATGATCCAAGCTTTCAGGGGAAACAATGCTTTCTTGCTAAACAATGCTGATGGGACAGATCTGCCAGGAGGACCTGTGAATGGCAGAATGTTGAAACATTATGTGTCACCTCAGTAGAAGATTCGATTTTTCACTCTCCATTGTACATACCAATTTTTTTATTTTTTTTCGCCTGCATTTTCTGAGTGAAGAACATTAGTCAGTTGGTTGAAGCCCGAAGAGCAGGCCCTAAGCTACTGAACATTGTTCGTCAAATTTTTGAGAATAAAACCAATGAAGGCCACTAGGCAGAAATTTTCAGAATGACAGGAACCAGGATTCTTGGCACTTCACAGGGCAAGTACCATCCCCAGGTGGAGCCGTTGTTATCACCCTATAAGTTATAGGATCAACTAGTGACTGAGATATTATCTGTCTCTAGTGTTTTTTGTTGACAAATGATTTTTCATTCTGCAAATAATTTGAAAAGAAAAGAAAGGAAAAAGAAAAGAAAAGAAAAAGAAAAGAAAGGAAAA
>ML811839.1:29109-52516 GCA_009831015.1 Picea engelmannii | reverse complement strand
GTAACTTGGTCCATACCTTTCAAGCATGGCCAAGTTCTTTTTAAATTTGATGTTGATAGGGTAGTGAATGAATTTGGCTAAACAGTTTAATCTTAGCCAAAGTGTCTAGGTTAGCTTAGTGAATAAATCTGGCCAGACTGTCTCATCTTGGTCAGATAGCCCCAGGGTAGAGTAAATTCTTAACCCAACAGTCTAATCTGGGTTAACTGTCATAGGAAACTAGGTTAGAACATAGGTTAGTTTCATTGTTGCTTCATTTCAATAAGAACCACTTTGATGTAAGTGGGGCACCATGTTTCAGATACTTAAAGGATTGTTTGGTCAAGCCCCATGGTGGTCTCTACTTAAAAAACCTTGGAAAAACCCATAAAACGCCTTTATCCTAAGTTTTCCCCGGCGCATGTGTTTTCCGCTCCCCACTTATGCTCCCTACACATATCGATGGTCCTGATCGCGGCACCCATATCTACGGTGTACAGAGCATTCTGAACCCCCCTGACCATTTTGATTTTAACCGGGGGGGGTCTAAAATTGCTGATAACATTTGCACGCATCTGGATGGCTCAGGATCGAGATCTTAAATCAATGGTCAATATTCGATTCCGGACCCCCCGTCCGTTCTGCCTTTAATGGAGGGAGGGGGGGTCTGGAATGAGTGATAAACAAAGCACAGAGATTTGCGGCTCAGAAACGGGCACGCAGATCAACGACCCAAAATGGATTTTGCCCCCGGATGATCTGCTTTTAACCGAGGGGGGGGGTCCAGAATGGAAACTTCCCTCTGGCGGGTCCCTTGGTATACGTGGCGTCGATCTATTGCACTGAGTCCCGTCACCATCTGCTATCTGACAAACCTCCGTCACCACTGAACGTCACCTTCCACCTTTCCTGAACTGGTCATGTTCGATAACTGTTGTCAGTCCTTCCCCCCTATTCGCTCGTAGCAAGCCCCTTATTATGACTTTTACCTCCAATCAATAGCCGCCACATCACCCATCCGTATCCCTCAGTCATAGTCACCCGCCATCTCACCCTCAAAGCAATCCATTGGCCATTTATTATTGGATAACCTATCCGTTATCTAGCTGACCTGTCTCCCGCACCCAACCGACCCCCGTTTAATTAAAACTACCTTCATTCTCCCTTTCTCACCATTTACCACTCATCGCACCAGAGAGTTTTTTACACCATTTTTCTCCTCTGTTACAGTTAGTTCCCCTCATACACAGTCAACCGCCCCCACTAATGTTGTGTTTATTGCAGGTACTGTTGCAGAAATGGTGCCAAAATCCAAACAAGCAGAAGGAGAGGAGAATCTGTTTCTCCCGCCTCCTGTCAACCTGGACAGGATCCCATTGGTCGACAAAGACTGGTTAATCGCAGATACCAAATGCGACTTTGATTTCTCAGACCTCCATTCGTGGCTCAAGGAAGTTTTCCTGGACCAGAGTGATGAAATTGGACTCTGGGAGTCCAATTTACCCCTCTACATCTTCCCTCAGATCCACCATTTTCCCGAGTTTGCTCTCAAGTGTCAAGCCCATTATATCCCTGAGAAAAGAGTCATCATCTCCAAGTCCGAAGAGATCATGTTCCTCATCACGCCTGAATCCATAGACCAGATGATGCAAATCCCCCAAGCCGACTCTATGTCCCCCTTCAACCTGGAAATTCTCACCGAGTTATACCATAAAATGACCTTCCCCCAAAGAGCTCAAATATTCGAGCTCTTCCTTCACACATCCTCTCAATTTCCCTCCACAAATCCTCCTTACCAATCCTCCATGTTCTCAACTAAGGGAAAACAGGTCATCTCCTCCATTTGTGCTTTATTAGGATACTATTCTAACCAATGGGTAGATGAACACATTCTGGGTTTTCTATCCATCTTCTCTACTGATGAAAAGCCCACCACCCAGTTTGGTTTCAGTACATTCTTGGCAGACAATATTCACGAACAGTTCGTGAATTTTGGCATGGAAGGCATGTTCAGATACTCGTCCATAATGGCATACATGTTTGTCTTCTTTCAAGCAGACCAATTTGGCTTCCCCATGCAGAAGATGGACGGAGATGGCAGAACTCAGGCAGTGACAGCATGGACCTCCTTACTCAAGAACAACTCCACTGATTTCAGCTTCAAAATGTTCATCGACCAATTCTACCACCCTGTGGTAAGCATGCTAGGTGGCAGGCCCGAGCCTCGAATAAACGATGAAGTCCAGAGAATCCTGCATCTCTCGGAAAACACAAAGACCGGGGATTGGTACCTATATAAATATTACACCGAGATCAGAGTATACGGGTGCAAGTTGGCACCGTATAAGTTTCCCAAGTATCTGCCTGTCAGGATTTTTTCTCTAGAATATATAAGGCAGATTATAAATTCTGACGATATCCACTTCGTGTCATTGAAGAAAAAGCAGCAACTTAGAATCAAGGGGCAGATTGGCTCCTTCATCTACAACAGTCGTGGCATTGGGGAAGAAGCAGACTGGATGTAGAGAGAAATGAAGTTCTTCATGAGCTTCCCATGGCACTATGATCCTTATGGGATCATCTCAGAGATGAGGGTGAAGAACAAGAACATCTCCTATGTTCATGAAGCTAGGCCTAAGGTGGAAAAATTTGCAAATCAAACAGTGTGGGAGACTAACACATTGGTCAAAGTGGAACAGCAGTTTCCCCTGACCACTATGTCACCAACGACCACGCCTTAGGTCCCTAAGGAAAAAAGGCCTCAACAAGATTTATCTTCGCCTGTCACGGAGGTATCGTCCGAAGAGTTCCAGTTGCACACTAAGAGGCCCAATACAATCTCAGTTCCTGGCCCGACTGGAGAAAAAGAAGCCCCACCTACCACAGTGACCAAGTCTGTTATTCCACCCTTTGGTTCGAGCCTCCATAAGGACATTACCCCAGTATTGCCGAAGAAAACCACAGAATCCCCTTTGAACACTCAGCCAGGCAAGGTGGGACCAAAGCTTAGTATCTTCGAGAAGTACGAGCTGATCAAGAAAAATAACCAGACCCTTACCAGCAGTACTTGCACTCAGTTTTGGAAGCAAACGTCAACTACGCAACATAGGCTATTGTCTGCATTTGACACATAAAAGGGCAGAATACACATGGCCTTCCTCCAGGCACAGGTAGCAGATCCCAAGGTGATCACCGACTACAAGAGGGCCACCTTCAAATTCCAGATGAAGGATGTGTACCTAGCCGATCAGATGGATCTGCACAAGCAGACTGGAGAAATGGTCTTCTACATGTTGGCACACGCTTCCACTTCAGCGTCTAAATTGCAAGTGTCCCTGAACAATGTTCAAACACAACTCAAAATGGAGAAGATTTCATCCTTTTCAAAGGACAATAGGATCAAAACTTTGGAGGAGATGGTCCTCAAGATCGGTTATGATCCTTCGAACGTCAAAGCAACGGAGGAAATGATAAAGAAGAAAAATGCTGACATAGCCTCCTTAAGAAAACAACTGAAACTCCCGCCCACAGAGGATTCGCAGGCGAAGGAGATAGCAGAGAAAGAAGGCGAGAAGGATGAAATGCTCAAGTTGCTCATGGAGCAGAATGCGCAGCTCAAAGAAATGGAAGTCGAGATGGAGAAACTATTAAAAGAGAAGGAGCAGATGAAGCCAATGGAAGTCATTCCATTGAGTTCCATTCTGATTTCGGGAGTGAGTACAACATCAGTGACAACAGTCCCATCCGCGACTCCATTGACATCACAGGAGAAGACAGCCGACCTGGCTAAATCCATGGAAAAGATGAACCTGCAGGAGACAGAGATCAGCAGGCTTAAAAAGGAAGTTGAGAACCTTCAGGAACTCAAAACTTCCTTCCAGACCAGCCTCTCCAAGGAAAAGCAGGTGACAGAGCAGCTCAAGCAGGAGTTACAGCAACTCCGGAAGCAGACAGTGGCAGGAAAGACTTTGGTCAAGGTTAAAGACAATGTATGGACAGACATCACTAAGTCCATGAATGAAATATGGCCAATGATCCAGATCATGTTCGAGTAGAATGAGTTGGTGCTGAGAAGCAAACAGTCCATCGAGAAGATCAAAATAGAATTGGGAGACATGCCAACACAAGCAAACGAGATCATCAAATTCCTCATTTCTAAGACCAGGGAAGAGCTGGAAGAGCTGAAGATTGAAGACAGAACAGAGACCATCCTTGAGTTCAAAAGGGTTCTGACCAAGAGAGGATTAATGATTTAGCTGGAAGAAAAGGTTCAGGCCATGGACCTGGGGGTACATATATTCTTCAGTAAGATTGAAGCTCTCCAGAAGAAAGGTCTTCCTGGTCTGAAAGTGATCAATGATAAATTAATGACTCTCCCAGACTACAAGAAGAGATTAGCCGAAGTGGCTAAGGACAGTTCAAAGTTTGCAGGCATACAAGGGAGCATCACCGGCAAGGCATTCCTGTATGCCCTTCAGTGGGAAATCAGTATCCAACACGAGATTCGATACATATTCCTCACCAAGCCTACATTCACCAAGTATACAGAAATGGACGAAGTGTATCGAAGACTGCTCAAAGTCAACGTGCCCAGTCATCTCAGATGGGAAGAGCTCTGTGATCTGATCGATTAGCAAATGAGCTATCCAGGTCCAGTTAGTTGTCCAGTCACATGAAGTCATGCAGAAGCTTCATCAACGGCCCACCCAGAAATCAGTGTGCAGTTACACCATGTCATCAAGCAGTTCCTATATTTAGGAAATTTGTTAAATTAGTTAGGCTAAAAATAGATTTAGCACGTCCTGGTCATTTATGACAGGAACTTTTGTAATTTGAGTTATAAATACTTCACCCTTTGAAGTATTGAGGGTTGTTGATCTTCACACCCTGACGCTATTCAGACTGTAATATTTTTTAAGAGATCTTCCATTAATAAAAAGGAGGCTCTTTTACAGGATTCTTGCATGTATTCACTGGTGATGTTTTCTCTCTAAGTTGAATGTTATTCTTTCTTTGTGATCATCTTGTTTTCTAATTCTAATCTTTAAGAGTAACGAATGTTGCAAGATTTATCTCGTATACCCTATTTCTGACTCAAAAGATTTTAGTGTTTTTCTTCTGGTGTTTTCAATAAAGGAATTCTTAACTGCTTCTTTGTTGAAATTATCTTTCTCATCTTTTCTGCCAATCATCATTAAAGCTTCTAAAAGATCTAGTGATTATATTATCTCGCCCTGTGAAAGTTTTTTCCTTTGCGTTTCTAGTTTGTATTTCATATTTTATTAAACACAGACCCCATAGCCCAATGGATGTGTAGACTGTCTCAACCAATTCAAAAAACACTTTGAAAACAAAACCGACCTATTTATTTACCTAGCATAATATTTAAAATTGGAAACAAAGCTAAATCATATAGAGAGATCCCTCTCTGAAGTTGGTAGGGCTAGATCCCAGCTTCAAAAGTGGTTGGATAAAGTTACCTTTGTAGATTTCTTCTTTCATCAACCTCTAGGAAATTTACCAAGTGCTAACACTACCGATGCTTTTTCCATGGATTCTGTTCTACTATGGTTTCATAGTTATGAGATTGCCTTTTTCTGTGTGGGAGATATAGTTGTTCTCTCCCTTTTACTTTCCTGTCGTAAACTGCGTTTGACTCTAGTTTCTCGCGTTTCTGTGGTCATTCCGAGCGACGATCATTCGGTTGCATACTTAGCCAATTTTATGGACGCGGCTTCGCAAATAGGTTCTATCGAACTATGACAGGTCGTGTTCGATGTATACATTAGCTTTCCCGTATTAGTTTTCTTTAAAAGAAGACCTCCTGGACAAAAGAGAATGCAATTTATGAAATTATAGGTTTCCTGGACAGCATAAGTCAAATTGGGATTATTAAGATAAAATAACAGACTAAAGAATTGCAGACGATGTGAATTGCATATGTTACGCATTGAAACAGAGTTTGTCGGCCTCAAAATATATTTCATAACTGCCGATGCTTTTTCCATGGATTCTGTGTTACTATGTTTCATAGTTATGAGATTGCCTTTTGCTGTGTGGGAGATATAGTTGTTCTCTCCCTTTTACTTTCTTGTTGTAAACTATGTTTGACTCTAGTTTCTCACGTTTTTGTGGTCATTCTGAGCGACCATCATTCGGTTGCATACTTAGGAAGTTTTATGGACGCGACTTCGTGAATAGGTTCTATCGAACTATGGCAGGTCATGTTCGGTGTATACATTAGCTTTACTGAAATAATTTTCTTTAAAATAAGGCCTCCTGGACAAAAGAGAATGCAATTTATGAAATTATAGGTTTCCTAGACAACATAAGTTAATGATCGCGGGTTCTCAGGGTGGCGAGCTGAAAATTGGGCTTCTGTTGTTCTGTGCCCTGCAAATAGCACGGAGAGTTTCGCGATCATTCCAACTGACCGCAATTTGGTTCCATACTTAGCCAGTTTTATGGACGCGGCTTCTCGGATAGGTTGTATCGAACTATGGTGTATATATTAGAATTTCCGAATTAGTTTTCTTTAAAAGAAGGGATTCTAAACAAAAGACATTGAAATTTATCAAATTATAGGTTTCCTGGACAACATAAATTAAACATAGGAAATATGTAATTTTATAAAGTAGATATATAAAGCATGCATGGAGTCCTCATCCCATACTTAGCAAGTTTTTGCATCACGGGTTCTCAGGGTAGGAGGCTAAAAATTGGCAATCGGAGAGTTCTGTGATATACAAATTGACAATCGGACTTGCGGACTATTTGAATTTGAAGGGCGGCATGTCCAAAAAATTTAGCATTATCGAAATAGTTTACTTTACATACGTTCTACATACCCTGGTGGACAAAAAACACAAAAAAAATAGTAAGCATTTTTTGGATCGCGGGTTCTCGGGGTGGTGGGCTCTAAGTTCGGTCTATGTTGTTCTGTGTCCTACAAATAGCACAGAGAGTTTCGCGATATACAAATTGACAATCGGACTTGCGGACTATTCTAATTTCAAGGGCTCGTGCAAAAAAACCTATCATTCTCGAATTAATTTTCTTTACGTACATTTTACATACGCTCGTCGACAAAAACAGAAAAATAGTAGTGACATCTGTTACATAGGGCTCCATCTTCTCTACCGTCAACGCTTCCCAATACACATTAAATATGCTTTCAAAAGTCAGAACCAACCAGACAGGTTCGAAATGATAGGCTTTAATAACTGAAAAGCTCGAGGACATCCCCCATTAAAATGAATAGACATGTGAATATTATGGGATCCGATATTTTTTTTTTTGGGTGCATTTTGAATTTGCACAAATATTTTATTTTTTTTTTTGCTTGTACAGTTTTAGTTTTCTTAAAAGCTTCAGCATAGTTCACGAACGTGTTGCTGACAGAGGCCTTGACGTGATGTCCCTCTTTAACATTGTTCATTTCGGAATGATGGGCTTTAATAACTGGAAATCTCGAGGACATCTCCCATTAAAATGAATAGACAGGCGAATATTATGGGATCTGGTAATTTATTTTTGCCTGCATTTTGAATTTGCGAAATACTTTTTATTTTATGTTTTTGCTTGTGCAGTTTTAGTTTTCTTAAAAGCTTCAGCATAGTTCACGAACGTGTCACCCACAGAGGCCTTGACGGCATGTGCCTCTTTAATATTATGCATTTTGAAATGATGGGCTTTAATAACTGGAAATATTGAGGACATCTCCCATTAAAATGAATAGACAGGTGAATATTATGGGATCTGGTAATTTATTTTTGCCTGCATTTTGAATTTGCAAAATACTTTTTATTTTATTTTTTAGCTTGTGCAGTTTTAGTTTTATTAAAATCTTCAGCATAGTTCACAAATGTTTCACTCACAGAGGCCTTGACGTCATGTCCCTCTTTAATATTGTGCATATCTTAGATGTCATATTTGAGAATCTGCTCAGATATGGGAATTTTAATATGTGTTGCTAGTCATTATTGAGCGTACATATTCAAAAAGATTGGCATTAATAAGTGAAAATGTTGAGAACATCTGTCATTAAAACAAATCAACACAAAATCTAGGGAAGACCATCCAGCATTTCTTTTAAATACTTATTGCCATTTCTCTCTATCATCAAAGAGTTGTGCTTTAGGGTGCCTTCATTCTAATGTTCCTGGTAATGGACATGTTAGACAACTTAGAGATGTGATCGAGGTGCAGATGAAAGAAGAGAGACTGGTTTTATGTGACGTGACCTTTGAGTAAAAAAAAAAATCAGTTATACAAGAGAAATGCAGAGAGGACGAAAAAAAAATAACGAGTATGTTCTGGTTGGTGTTCTCCCTGTGTTCGATGCTTTGGTTGGTTGAAAAGGCTGCCTGGAGATTTGTTGGTTGAACTTATTTGTTTTCTTGCTGGAAACTGTAATGGATTTTGAGGTCACATGAAAAATAGTTCTTCGTTTAAGTAAATAACTTCTTCCAACAACACAGATTTGGCAAGTGTATCGAATTCTAGAGATTGCACAAGTATTTGTCTACCTCAGAGGCAGGTAACAGAAATTGTATGGGTGGATAAAACGACATATTATCACTACAAAATTTTCTACTTCATAGTTTTATGACCTGCATGTGGGTCTGGTAGCCGACTTGACAGAAAGATATGTTCTTTATCAAAGTTTGTTCGGTTTCCTCTGGATGTAGTTGCAGACTCCACATATTTGGTGTCACCTCCGAATATTCCATACCTTTCTGTGGGCCGCCATACCTCCACCGCTATGAGGAAATATATATTATAATGCCATCTGCAACATTTGATGCACTTGCTAGACCTGTGCTGGTGCATTCTGTAGCCTTTGATGCACTTGCCACACCTTTGCTTCCCGAAGAAGTTATGTACCTCAAAAGAGATGAATTTTGCATCTGGGTTGGACGTTTCTTCCAATTTACTGTAATAAAGCAAAGAAGTTCCACATACAAATCTTCAGTGAGGCTTCTCAACCAACCAGACGATCAAATACAGGGAGAATACCAGTCACTACCTACTTGAATTTTTTTCCCCTACCTTAGTTGTTGTGACATAAAACGACTTCGTCCACTTTGAAATCGGCCTGAATCGCATTTCTAAGTTGTCTCGGATGTCAAGGGTCAAGAACATTGAAAGGAAAGTACTTTAAACCCCAACTTTTTGATGACAGAGGGAAATTAATACTTGACAAAGAATGGAATGTTGAATAAGAATCCATTGCAAGCAGGCCATATCTGGAAGAGAGAAGGTATTCAAAAAACTGGGATACATGTACTTGGCAGCACTGATTAAGTAGAAAACCCAAAATTGATATTCAAATCGTGTTTTACAAATAAAGAGTTTGAACGTCAAGAAAACTGTGAGGAAGCTTCATCAATGTACATATTTTTTATTGTTCGGTGACAGGCGAAATGGAAATCGTTGTCACAAATAGCCTCAGTTGTATTTTCTAGCCCATATTATTTGAATATAGAATAATTTTGGTTTATTTTTTAACAGTATTTTCCAATTTCTCGTATTTGTTTTAATTGTATTTTGTACCTTCTTCCCCTGTGTCATTAAACATGAAGGACAAGATTTTGTTTATGCTGCCCACTACTTCAATCTAAATAAAACATGGCCTACCTCAGAGGTGGGTTTATCTCACTAAGACCAGAATGAAAATTCATGTTTCTTGTTGCGCTATGTACATCTTGCAGTCAAAATTTTTGTGGTTTCAACGAAATTTGCGAGCCAAAGAGCATCTTGCAAATTGGGACATCATTTTCATTTGAAACAGAACCAATCCATTAATATATATTAGTATGAATACTATTCATATAAATATGAAAACTTTCTCCATTGATAGATACTAGTATGAAAAATATTGAAATAGATATCAAAACTTTGTCTTGGCCAATACTTAGACAGTTATCTGGGCACCAGGCCCCGGGTTCGTGGTACCCAGCACCTATGTCCCCTGTTTCATCATATACATGTTGTAGCCAAAGAAATTCAGTGATATGCACTTAATTCTTTTACTAGTGATAACCCAGCAGAGGTTCGAAAACATTTCCATTAATAGACGGGAAAAAAAAGGCTTTTTCGACTCTCAGATACTTATCTCTTTTCCCCTTTTGCTTTTCCCGTCCATTATGGCTTTCAGGTTTTATACTTATTTGTCTTTCTATAATGGGTGTTTGTAGGGTTTGTGGGTTGACATATCTTCATCTCCATCTGTATCTTCACATGATGAATCTGACCAACCGTTGTACCTTTCCATACCTAGGCAATTTTATGGCCGCGGTTGCCGGATCGGTGCATACGAACTAGCATTTTCTTCTTCCCGTTCGTTATCACTTTCTAGATATATACTTATTGCCCTTTCTATGGTATATGGTTCCATATTTGGTGGGCTGACATGTCTTCATATCCATCTATATCCTCGCACGACAGATCAGACCAACCGTTGTTCCTGTCCATACTAAGCCAATTTTATGCCTACTGTTGCGGAGTCAGCGCTTGTAAACTCAGTTGCTTATCATTCCGCTATATACATATTGCACTCAAAATATCCATGATCTACAATTCCACTGTGGGTTCCTCGTATACATTAACTTCGTTCAAAGTATCTATTACTTCTTTCCATCCCTAGCAACTTCACGTCCTTCCTGATATACATCAACAATGCTCTGACTAGTGACAAGTTGATACAATGGTACGAAAGATACTTCTGTGATATGAAATGCATGCTTTAACATCTCCATGTATATCCTTGCACGACGGATCTGACTAATCGTTGTTCCATTCCATACTTAGCCAATTTTATGCTCGTCGTTGCGGGGCCGACGCTTGCGAACCTAGCTGCTTATCATTCCGCTATATACATCTTGCACTCAAAACATCTGTGATCTACAATTCCACCGCGGGTTCCTCGTATACATTAAGTTCGTTCAAAGTATCTATTGTTTCTTTCCATCCCCAACAACTTCGCGTCCTTCCTAATATACATCAACAATGCTCTTAGTAGTGACAAGTGGACACAGTGGTACGAAAGATACTTCTGTGATCTGCAATTTATGCCTTACCTGGTCAGAACTCAATAGGATTTCGCAAGCATTTGCATTAATAATCAAACACTAGATGTTCTTCTATGAGATACTTAGTTCTTTTTCCCTTCTCTTCTTCCTGTGTATTATCTACAATTCCACTGCGAACACCTCCTTCCTTTTTCCCTTATTTTCTTCCCGTGTATTATGGGACTATAAAATATGGACATGATATTTTATAGAGCATGTACAAATTCCACATTCCATACCTAGAGACATTTTGGATCGTGGGTTCTCGGGTGGGCGGGCTCGAAATTGAACCTCCATTGTTCTGTGGCCTACAAATAGCACCCAAAGTTCCGTGATATACAAATTGATAAGCAAACCTATGGACTGGTTGACTGAATATTGCACTTCTATTGTTTTGTGTCCTCCAAACAACGCTCCCAATTCTGCGATATAGAAATTGACACACGGAATGCATAACTGGCGGGGTGGAGATTGCCATTGTTTATGGATTCTAATCCCTGTGAAGTATCTAACAGTATCTAAAAAAATATTTTGAATACTAAATTATCTCTTAGTAGTGACAACTGGACACAGAGGTACGAAACAGTTGGGATTGCACTCTCCACAATATACAAATTGACTACCGGACATTGTCTGCTCTTCCGTGTTACAGATTATGCATTCAAATGTTCACAGTGATACAATTAGAAGGTCCAGGCCTCGCCTCCTCTGCATATGCCTTCTCAGCTTGTTTTGAATCCTCCTGTTGTCAGGTTCACAAAATATGCATCTCCAGTATTGGTGGGTTGACATATCTTTATCTCCATATATATAATCAGATGACGAATCCGACCGACCATTGTTGTTGTCGATACTTGGCCAATTTTATGTCCACAGTTGTCAGGTTGGGACCAATTTCATATCCATCTATATCCTCACATGGAGAATTGGACCGCCAACTGTTTCTTTTCATACTTAGTGAATTTTATGCCTGCATTTGCCGAGTTAGCGCAATTGGACTCTGTTCCTTTTTGTTCCATTATATACATCTTCCACTCTAAATTTTTGTTATCTACAACTCCACGGCTAACTACTCGGTCCTTTTTCCCTTTTTTTCTTCCCATGTATTATGGGACTATAAAGTATGGACATGATATCTTATAGAGCATGTACGAATTATGCATTCCATACCTAGCAACATTTTTTATCGTGGGTTTTCACGTGGGAGGACTCAAAATTGGGCCTCCATTGTTGCGCATCTTACAAATAGCACCCACAAGTTCGCGATATACAAATTGACAACCAGACCTGCAGACTGGCTGACTCAACATTGCACTTCTATTGTTCCATGTCCTCCAAATATTGCTTCGAGTTCCACGATATACAAATTCACACACATAATGCAGGGTTGGCAGGGTGGAGATTTCCATTGTTTATGGATGCTAATCCCTGTGAAGTATTTAACAGAATCTAAAAAATTATTTTCAATACTAAATTAGCTCTTAGTAGTGACAACTGAACACAAAGGTACGAAACAGGTGGCATCGCACCCTATGCAATATAAAAATTGACTACTGGGTTCCGACATCGTCCGTTGTTCCATGTTACAAATTACGCATTCAAATGTTCGGAATGATACAAGTTAAATGTTGGTGACTTGCGTCTTCTGCAGACACGTTCTCAGCCTATTTTGGATCCTCCTATTACTGGGTTCACTAACTGTGAAACTCTTGGATATTGTTTCGGGTTGGCATCAACCTTTGTTGTACCACAATTCACAAATGTTTCAAAGTATCTGTCGCTGCCTCAGTTGGCATCCGACCCTCCGCAATATAAAAATTGACTACCAGTTTCACATCTTATACTCAAAAATTTCGTGATCTACAATTCCACCACCGACTCCTTTGTCCTTTTTCCCTTTTCTTCTTCCCATGTATTATGGCTCTCTGGTTATACAATTGGTCGCCTTTCTATGATCGTGGATTCCAACATTGGCGAGCTAACTTATTTATCTCCATCTATATAATCAGACTAGGAATCTGACCGACTGATATTGATTTCCATACTTAGCCAATGTTATGGTCGTGGTTGTTGCGTTGGTAATCTACAATTCTATCACGGGCTCCTCGAACTCACAAGATTCACTGTACCACGGTTCACAAATGTGCTTCCTAATATACATTGGTTATGCTCTTACTAATGACTCTTACAAGTGATAGTTGCACACAGCAATACAAAACAGTTCGCATCCAACCCTTCGCAATATAGAAATTGACTACCAGGTTCCAACATCACCCCCTCTTTCATGTTACAGATTGTGCATTCAAATGTTCCAAATGATACAATTTGACCATCGGGACCTCACATGTTCTGGGCAGACCTTCTGACCCTATTTTGGATCCTCCTGTTCACAGGTTCATGAAATCTCCAATTCTTAGTCAGTGTTTCAGGTTGGCTCATTCAAACTTTGTTGCTTCTTGTTCCATGATATACAAATTGCACTCAAAATTTTCATGATTTACAATTCCACCATGGAGTCGTTGGTCCTTTTTCCCTTTTCTTCTTCCCTTGTATTATCGCTTTGTGGTTATATACTTAGTCGCCTTTCTATAAACACGGGTTCCAGCCTTGGCGGGTTGAGATATCTTTATCTCTGTCTATATAATCACACAACAAATCTGACCGACCGCTATTGCTCTCCATACTTGGCCAATTTTATGGCCATGGTTGGCGGGTTCGCGGTTTCAAACTCTGCTTCTTGTTGCATCATGTACATCTTGCACTCAAAACTTTTTTGATCTACAATTCCAGTGCGAGCTCATCGAACTCACAAGCTTCACTCTACCACTGCCACAAATGTTTCAAAGTATCTCTCGCTACCTTCCATCCCCACTAACTTCCTATCCTTTCGGTTGTCCTACCATACCCTCTTCGTTGTTACGCGTATTGCACTCAAAAATTTCTAAGACATACAATTTGACCCTCGTGCCCTCACCTTCAACAGTTGTACCTTGCAACCCTATTTTGTAGCAGTTTTTTTCCCCTGCCCGCGACCTGCATACTTTCTTACTATGCAATTAGAAACCTTTCATGATAATAGTTGACCATGCAGGAACCGTCAACATTGTCATTAATGGGCGAAAATATCAAGGGGATATCCCATTATTATGCATTAAACCAAGATGTGCGGAGAGTTATTTTGTCCCTTCCAATTGTTCATATCGAACACGCGTCCTCGTGTTGGGCCGCTCAAGAAATATATAATGCTTAATTGCTCATTTCAATATCCACCATGTTCGTATTTATATGTATGCAATTAGTAGTGTTTAATGTTAACAATGCATCATGCAATAGCTTTCCAAATTGTCATTAATCAACGAACGTCTCGAGGACATCTCCCATTCACATGCTTTCAACCAAAATTTGCGCAGGGTTATATTATCCTTTCTAAATTTTCATTTCATTCATCGTCTGGAACAAATAAACATTCTTGTAGACTTATGGCATTAGGTCGACAACATTTTTGTGGAGATACAGCAAATATGTTCGCACAAGAGGACCAGAAGTTCCAGTGGTCTAGAGCATACTTTTACTATTCATCTTGTTCCGCCCAGAACAAAGTGATTTGGACCTCTGGAATCGCTCGTGCAAGCTGCGTCCCTGAGGTTTTTGGCTGTAAGGAGGTGGTCTCTTGGTGCACCAAAAAATATATTCTAGGCCAAAGAATTATTCCACCGCGCGACCATTCTCATGTTTCATTGTCACCTCAGGTCTTCTGCGAGATGTTAAAATTGCCAAAACCAACATTGACGTTCAAAGGAAAAGACTGCAAGAAGTTTCTAGAAAAACATCATAATGAGTTGGACATCTTAGCTGAATTCCTTGAAGACCTGACAACAGTTCCTGAAGATATCACAAGGCTGCAGGTAAGTTCCTTTAGAAATCCATTCCGGAAAATTGCTTGGTTGTTTACAAGAATATCAAGACATGCATCCACAACAAGAATTTCCCATATAATTATTTATATTTTGTATTTGACAGTCAAGGAACAATACATTTTCGATTGGGGGAAGCTAATTTCCATTGAGCTTTGTTCCTAGTTGTCACGATTCAAAGAATCGAATAAATTGTATATGTCATCCTACTTGATTTTCACAATTGTGTATTGCTGCACATTTCCAAAACTTTATCTTTCCAATAAAATAAACTGTGGATTCGACCTAGGAACATTCTGGCATGAGGCCCTGTGGAGACACAAGGCCTCCCATTGTTTTTATGAATTTTTTAATGGCTTTGTCTCAGTTTTCAAATATTTACTGTTAGGCAAGGATGCTCTGCGGATGTTTGGCTAGGCAAGCAATTTTTTGAAAAAGAAGGGCACACTTGAGCAAGAGGAAAATCACAGTGTCCGCATGGTCTTTGGCTCTAAGGAAAATCTTTCCTTCCTTTCATGCCACATCACGGACAAGATGTTTGTTGCAGAAATAGCAAGGCAATACAACCATTGGTTGCATTTTTTCCATGACAAGAAAAAAAAACAGTTCATTCCTCTGCCCTGGAAAGTCGGAGACTTCATGTGCAGAAACATCAACAAGATTGACGAGTTTTCCGCCCATTTCAAAAAATTGAACCTAACGTATGCTAAAAGGCTAAAAGGGTTCAACCCTAATGGAATTTTTCAAGAACATTTATTGGGTGTTGGCTTTAACACCTCTTTTATCCATAGACACCTGAACCAAGACAGGGACAATGTCGAAAACAATCATGCTTCTTCTGATTGTGACGCAGAGACATTGCAAAGCATGACTGAATTGTATAGACAACATGGAAAAGTATCCAGTGAGAAGAGTACCCAGTCCCCCGCCAACACTCCCAAGAGCACAACATCATGGAGCATCTCTTCGATGGGCCACCCCAATAAGAAAGAAACCTATGAATCTTTGAACGGAGGAGGAGATAAGAACCCTCCTTGCATAAATATTGATAGTTCTCACAAAATTCCAGTAGCGAAGAAGAGAAAAAACAATGCAAGGCAGGCAGAGGAACCCGAAATTGAAAGTGGAAAACTGCAACTTGAAATTGAAGCTGAGCACATGCAGAAAATTGGGTCGTCCGTGGTGGAAATATCTAAGACCATTTTTTTTTACATAGATGAATCCTTCCTAATCTAGAGCGTTATTTTTGACAGCCAATCTAAAAGTATGGTCATTGAAAAGAGATATGTAACAAGCAGGAAAGGAAATAATCGCACAAAGATTGAATTTAGCGAAATGTCATCGTCCCAAATATGCTCATTTCACCAGGTAACCATTGACATTGTTTGTGATTCCATTGGAGGAATGGAGACAGATCATGCAAATCTGAAACACCGCCTCAACGAATTTGAGTAGGCTTTCATTGCAATACCAGAATTTTCCAGTCCTTTGGCAAAAATCGTGCCTTCTACCACTGTAGCGAAGATGAAAGTATCCTCTACCCTCCTTGCATGCTCTAGAGCCCTTATAGAGAATTACATCAACAAAAGAATGCAGCTAGTTGCTGAAGCCTGGGAAACATCCTAAAATTTAGTTTCCTTCAAAAAGAAGGCCAATGATTTGTTGGAACATTTGGAGGTGAATTTAAAAAATGAACATATTTTTTGTGATCAGGTACTGGACCCTTTTGCCAACTATGTTGTCAACACATCGGAACTGAAAAGCAGACAGGAGAAACTACCCTCCCCAAAGCGTACCAAAAAATTAAAAGCATGCTGGAAAAAGAAATTTCACAACTTGCAGCTCATTGTCAAATCATGTACAAGTCATATCAGAAAAGGAAGATTTATTCACAAGCCTGCTCCAGATGGACTTAGCCAGAACTACCAACGAGGTTCAAGATCCTAACTTAATTCTCAAATCCTTGCCAGTCACCAAAGAAGCCCTCCAGGAACAAGTTGATATTTTAAATGGGTTGTCTTTCGAAAAATTTTATGGCATGCTTGAACATCGTCTAGATGAGCACGAGCACTGGGTATTGGACTATGCCTCACACAATGAAGAAATTGAACAAAGTCTGCATAGTATTTCAATGGATCTAAGGAAATTAGAAAATGAGCTTTACGACATAAAAATCCAGGATGAAATCAACACATCCCCCATGAAAATCTACATCGAAGAATGGTTCCAACAGAGAATGGACAACCTTGTCTAGGAAGGGAAACAACTGGTCAACAGGACTCCACTACCCATCAACGACAGCAACAAAAATGCATCGGCTTCATAGTAAGTCTATACTTCCATCTTGTTTTGTTTATCAATCCAGTTTAAGTCTATGTTGTCATCTTCTTTTCTTTATCAATCCACTTATGTCCTCTTTAAATAGAAAATTGTAACCAAAGACTCATAACTTCCATTTTTTTCTTTTCAGGTCTTTCCCTCTACTATCGCACACTTCTTCTTTCGACATTCCTAATTCTTGTACTTATTTATTTTTATGGTCCACGAGAGCCCCAATCGCAGTCTATATGATAAACGCATTTAAATTTCCAGAAATATGTAACAGACATTATTGTTTTTTGATAAATTCCAAAGAAAACTGATTCGAAAATGCCCTCATTGTATACTAAATTTTGGCTTTCCAGGAACCTTCTTGTTCATTCCAAAGAAAACTAATTCGGATATGATACATTTCTTGTCTCCTATTGTATTCTAATTTTTTGGTCTTCAACGACATTGATGTTTTAAATGTTGATGTAATTTCTAGAGATATGTAACAAACATTACTTATTTTATAATAAGTTTGTATAGTTTGCAAGCCCGCTTGTCAATTTGTATATCATATAACTCTCGATGCTTAGATCTACACCAAACATCAGTAACAAGGTTAGTAGTTCCTTTCCATGCATGTATCATGAAAGAGGGGTTTAAGTTTTGGGTGGTAGGTTAAAAAGTAATTTCTTTACGGTCAAAATCTGCATGCAAGTCTAACCCTAGTTTGCTAGTCCGTAGGGTATTTTTCTCAACAACAGAGTTGGCGACCATACTGGGGATTATACTCTTTAGGGTTTCCGGATTTAGTTGAGTTTTTGGGTAGTTTAAGAGATTAGATTTTATGTTTCTTTGCCTGCCTTTTTCTGTTAGGTCTAAGCGAGCAGGGAGCCTGGTTCTTCATACCAGTTTTCCTTGACTTCTTCTTGACGGTAGTTGTCGGGACACACAGAGGTACATGGAGATTACATAAGGCTTGCACACGTGTACCCACGCCCTATCCTCTTACAGCCCGCGTGTGAACGCTAGCTGTAGGGATAACAGTAGCGTGTAGGAGTCCAGAGACCTGTAGAGGCAATCCACCTCTTCCCTGTCATAATTATACATTCTCAGGGGGTTTTCTAGAATCATGTCTGAGTCTTGTTGGTTCACAGTCCTATTTCAGATTGCCTTTTTGCTTTGTCATTCCTTGCATTATTTTTTTTTCTTTTCTGTTAGAAAAAGCATCCAAGCCTTCAAGGGACCCTGGTTGTCAATACCAGAGGCCTCTTCCTGGTCTGGACTACCTGTTTTTATCTTTTTCATTCGAATTTATACATACACGTGGCCTGTACAAGGTCAGCCCGCATGTACACGTGTTCTGTTTTAGCTCAGTACGCCTTCGCACACGTGTTGTTGTAGTGACAGTACTGTGCTTGACAGACTACTTTTGGTCAGGGTGGGGCAGTCATCCCCTCCTTTGATGAGAAGTATTCCTCTCAGTTGTTTGAGTCTAGGGTTGAATAGTCAGTAGGTTAGGTCATCTTAGCCTTAGCCTACTTTTTCTCAGTTGATAGTTGAACAGAAAATATAAAAAAAAAAAAAAAAAAATTATGGTTTTTAGACAAGCGTAAGAGTCTTTATTTTCTTTATTGCATTGTGTGTCTTTTCTTTGATTCTTTGTGATCTGTGCTTTAAGACAGAATTTGTCTTTCTTGGTTTTGTGCTTGTCTGTATTTTCCCTTTCTTGCTTTATTTATCACTTAAATAAAAAAAAATATATCTCTTTTTCATTTTCTGTTTTGCTTAAAGAGTGTGTTTTTGCATCATTAGCTAGGGAGAAGTCTTTTGTTTCATAAGTTTTTGCAGTGCATTTAGAGCATAAGTAGCTCGTAGTCGAGCGAAATTCCTTTATGTTTGATGCATAAAATCTTAGAAAAAATGAAAAGAAAAAGAAATCTTTCTTTGTGAAAAGTTGCTGAAAATTTTGCATTTAGTAAAAGTCTTTTGTTTCCAGCTTTTTTCATTCGTTTTTTCTTTAGTCTTTACACATCATCAGTTTCGCCTTCATACCCTGTGACATAAGAAAACCCATAAAAGCAATGCTAATTTAAAATATATTAGACTTTTTGTTTGTAGGGTTCACAAACTAGTCCAGGACTAGGGCCTTGGATTAGGTTGGAGAGGAAACTCTCCAAGGCCATTCAAAACCAAACATTAGAGTCTGTGATAGGGAGTGTAGAAGTCCAGTTTCGTGGAAGTTATCTAGGACCCCCCTCTAACACAGGGGATAAACACGAGGTCACGTGCGGAAAGGTAGCGGAGATAACCCCTCCAAAGTTGGACCAATCGTAGTGGAGAACACATATCGAGGGCTTGTTTTGGGATTCCATCGTTTGCATTTTCCACAGGGCTTCATGGATCTTGAATCCATACGAGGTCCTCAGTTGTCTTCCAGACCATTTTCTCTCGATACCCTTGAACGGTTTCGGGCTTGATACCCTGCTCATTGTGGTCTACCCGACTTTCAACTGTACCCGCCTGGTGATTGTTCGCGTGCTGGCAACCTAGTTGCCAATATTTTTAGGGACATACACAGGTGACTGTGGGGGTATACCATGGTACCTAGGACAGACATCGGGACATGCTTTGCAGAGTATACCTGGAGGGTGTTTCCGTTTTCGAGTTGCACTTGCACTGGTAAGTTGCTCTAGTGTTGGTTGTTGTAACTGTTCTTCAAAATAGTTTAGTGATTGTTTGTCTTATCTCTTAGGGGCTTCTTTTTAGTGTGTGTTACTGTTTGAACATGTAGAATACCTTAGTGTTTCTTGGATCTTCTCACACAGTGGAGGATCCCGAGCTTCGTCGGTCACAAAGGCTTCTGGGCCTTCCGCTGGTTATACTGGAGCCACCCCCGCCACCATTAAGGCGGAAGCTAGACCAACAAGGGTCTTTTGAAGCGACTGGGTTACAAACCATTGTGCCCAAACAACTCCCGGAGGAATCAACCGCTATTCTTGGCTCGGTTGAAACCCCAACCACTGATACCTGGCCATCGGTTACTGTACCAATCCAATTTTACGAACGTCTGTTAGTGCCTCACACAGCTATGGAAACAAACATTGTTACTTCCTCTGGGAATTCTTCCATTCCCACCACAGTTGCTACCACAGGAGAAGCATATCCTAACTTGTCATCGTCGGTCCGAGTCACCATGGTCTCGGCCGCAACTATGTCGCACAGTGGTTTGATTCCGTCTATCGCGGTGGCTATAACTCCCTTCACACCTAGTGCGACAAGCCCTCCATTTTCATACGGTATGCTTAGTTCAGGTACAAGTCCTGCACTCACCCACTATACTTTACAGACTTTGGGTCTAGGGGAAAGGAGCTCTAATGCTCCTCTGCAAGGTCAACTTGGGGGCACTTCTGTCCCCTTTAATTATTTTCCTTACACTAGAGGTCATATCTCTCCTTCGTCCCCTTCACTTGGTGGTCTGCATCAGCAGTCCGTCGGGAAGCCTGCACACACTAGTTTATTTGGAGCTGGGAGTCAAGGAACACCTGTGCACACTATGCCAGTAGGTTTGTCACCATTTGTTTGGAACAGGACGTTAGGTAACAACACTTTCACATCCACCGCTTTCTTGTCTGGGGGCACTCCCATTTTTGGACAGTCTACTCCAATGCAGGGTACTATTCCTACGCCGGGGGCACATATAGCAGGAGCTTGGAATTCAGGACAAGGATTCGTTCCTTCCTCTGGAATGTCGTTCTGGGGTAATTCCTTCCACTGTCAATGGAACCCTGGACAGACTACTATGCCTCTCCCATCAGAACTGGCATGGGGTAATCCTTCCCAAATTCCATCAAACATGATGAATGCCCAACATCCTATGTCCTTTATGGGAAATCAGCTGATGATGTCTCCACAGATGCAAAATCCTTATGCTGGTCAGGGCCATGGTTTCTACCAGAATCCGAGCCAGCAGCCCAACTTTTCCTGGCAACCTGGTGCCGGTCAAACTCTAGGACCCTTTTTCCCAGGTTATCAGCAGCAACCCAAACTACCATTCCTGGTGACGTTACACTTGCCAGATTTGACAAGGTTGTTAAATGATCCTATTTGTCACGATCCACATTGGCCTCCTATGCCAACGAAGTTGCCTTCGGACATTCCAAAGTTTGAGGCCAAGCCTAATGAAGATCCAGGTGATCATGTGACTACCTTCCACCTTTGGTGTTCATCTAACTCATTGAAAGATGACTCCGTACAGTTGTGATTGATTCAATGTACTCTTATCAGGAGTGCTGCAAAATCGCACATCGAGATCGACCGCTCAAGATACTCTTCTTTTGGTGAACTAGTGATGGCCTTCCTTAACCATTTCCAGTTACCTGTGAGATACGACGCTGGCACAGAGTTGCTCGCCAATTTCGAACAGACAACAGCGGACCATATCTCTGATCATATTCGAGAGTGGAGATGCCAGAAGATTCTAATCAAAGTACCAGTCCCACCAGCATTCCTGCTTGAGTGGTTCCTTAAGTCTCTGGTCCCACAATTATTCAAAAACGTCGCAACTTCTGGATTTTTCTCCGAAGAAGATGCCATCATGAGGGCTCAATAGTTTGAGCTCATTTATTCTCAGTCTAGTTTATTATACAACATCCTACCAGATGCACCACGATCGATACTGGATAAAACTAGACAGAGAGTTGGACCACATGCCGATGGTATCGTCGGTTCAGCACAAACCAAGCCCACTGAGCAATTGACAAAGCAATTGCAACAATTATCTATACAACACTCAGTGGTCAACCAGACTACTGCTTTGGCTGCTCCTCCTACCCAAACATCGAAAGTACACTCCGTGTAGTCGACTAATCCAAAGGCCACCCAGCAGCCTGAAGGGAAGAAAAAACAATGCAAGAAGGGTAAGGGGGATAAAAAACCTATTGATAATGCTGGTGGGGACACTACAGAAAAACGAAAGGTGAGGTATCCGTGCAACTTGTGTGCGGAAGACCACCCGACCCATCTTTGTCCTCGACTTGCAGAGGCCCAGAAGTTTGTCACACAGCAATAGCAAGCAGTGTTGACTAATCCCTTTCAACATGGGCAAAATTTAACTCAAGCCTCTACAAGTGCCGAAGGGGGCAGCCAAGAAACCTACCCTCCTCCAAACAATCCCTCATCTGCGAACGTATATATGGTTAGGGGTGATGCTTTCATAACGACTAGAGCACACGACTATAGTAAACCAAGCGCCTCTAAGAAGGGTAAAGAAGTTGAACTCCCATCTCTTCCTCTACAGATCGAGAAGACGTTGGGAGAAACAATGACACTCATTCCAAAGGGTGCATTTAAGAAATCTTCTCACAACCAAAACGCAAGGGCCGCCCATAATTACTCTGTGGTGGAGGATTTATCACAAACCCCTTGTGCTATGTCTGCTTTGGAAGTCCTTTAAAGCTGCCCTGCTCAGAGGAAAGCCTTGTTAACTGCTTTAGGCTCTACTGATACTTGTAACCCGGGTACCATCATGTTAGATACAACCGACTTAAAACCTCATCTGCTTTACCACATAGCATTTCAGATAGTCATGGCTCATCCCACGAAAACTTTTACATGGAATATCTTCCACACGGTGGTCAACGAGGGCGCCTCGACATGCGTTATGTCGTTAGCATGTTGGAAGGCTATTGGCCAGCCCGCTTTGTCTCCATCACCTACTCTCCTCACTGCTTTCGAGGGTCGTTCTTTCCGACCACATGGCATCATTCCTTCTTTCCCTGTGCAGTTAGGCGGGAAGACTGTGTGTGTCGAAGTAGAGGTAATCGATGCTCCCCTCGACTATAATCTCTTGTTAGGACGGAGTTGGACTTATGCTATGCAAGTTGTGGTTGCTACAGTTTTTTGAGTCTTGTTGTTTCCACACGAGGGGCAGATAGTGACCATCGATCAATTGTCCTTCTCTAGACCTGACCCAGCTTTGGGGGCATCCACAGTTCCCATGATTGATAATCCTCAACCAGGTGTCGTTAACATAGGAGTTGGTTTGTGCCCATCCTTGATGGGTACCTTTGATTACCCACCTCCTCATGACGATGTCAAGTTTATATCTAATCACCATAAGGTTGAGATTTTTCA
>ML811839.1:3230-25838 GCA_009831015.1 Picea engelmannii | reverse complement strand
TCAATATGATAGGTCCGTTCATCCTCGGATTTTTTCTGAGGGCGACCTTGTCCTGGTCTATGACCAAGACAAGGACCCCCTGGGGGCAGGAAAGTTTAAACCCATGTGGTTCGGACCCTTCATTATCAAAGAGGTATTAAAAAAGGGCGCTTATAATTTGGTTGATTTTGAAGGGAATGCTTTAGCGGAGCCTAGGAATGGTCTCTACCTCAAGAAGTATTACTCATAGATAGGTCACTGTGGGTAACTTTTTGTAACATATGTATAGTATTTGTACTATTTTTTTTTTACGTTTCTTTTAAAAATTGTTATGGACGTGTCATTGATGTTATCTTTCGTCAATATGGCAGATGTCAAGTGAGTCCGAGGTGTTTGTTGGGTATGCGGACAGTGCTAGTCGACACACGCGAAGGCTTGCCTCCGCAACTTGGGTAATCTTTACACCGCAGGGTCAGTTGTTATCTTCAGGAGGTATATTCTTAGGTGACACCACAAATAATGTCGTCGAGTATAGTGTAGTTATTGAGTTGCTTCATGATGCCTTGTCATTAGGTATCTCTCACCTCCGGGTCTATCTCGATGCTCAATTGGTTGTGTCGCAGCTAAACAGAATATACCGGGTTCATGATCCAACTTTACACCGACGATTCCTTAGGGTATGTCTCTTAGAATGCAACTTTGATTATATTACATATGTTCATGTTCCTAGGAGATTAAACCAAATTACAGATACTCTAGCTAATCACATTTTAGATTGGCATCTTGCCCACATATAAAAAAGATCATGGACATAAACATGTAAATACATTTTTTCACACATAATCCATAAGACACAAAAAAGATAAAAACCATATATAAACATCATAAAATCCTCATAGTACATAGATGGATGCAAGCGCCTCAAAAAATATATACAAGTAGGTGCTTGTGGCACGTAAAAAGTCTCAAGTTTGTTCAGGGCCTATGGGCCCTGTTATAATCATCTACAGCACAAGCTAAATGCCTAAACAGTCGGACCCATGTCCGAGGTGCCCCCACAACATGAGGCTGCATGGATGGCGGTAGGTCCTCTATCTCTGCCATCGGGACTGTGCGAGTGAGCGCAATGAAGTTCCGCTCAATTCGCCTAAGGACTCTCTCGGCCTCTCTTGCTGGGAGGTTCCCTGCTACTGCTGCTCCCCCAACGGCGGCAGCTACGGCTTCTGGCTGTGGGCGACGCTTGTTCCATGCATAATCGGCAGGTCGCACGAGTCCCACATCTGCATGCAACAAACATTTACCCGTCAAATACTCTGACATACAAAAAATGATATATATATCAAAAAAGACATAAAAATTACATATGAAAACAAAAAAACTACAAAGGTGGAGACTTACCCATCTCCCCTCGCTCCTCACCAGGAGGCACGGGTATCTCTGGATCTCTAGAGAAGTGGATCCCCGCATATGGGTAGTCCTCGATAGCAGGGATCTGTCGTGACAGCCAAGAAAAAAATTCGTCGTCGAAGGCCTCAACGGTACTTCCACCACCCTGTCGCAGCAGTAACACTACCCATCTACACACTGTAGGGAAAGAGGCCAGATGTCCTCGTACTAAAACCTGGGGACTGAAACACGGAACTCTCTCGAAAAAGAACGAACACAAGATAGTCATGAACCCAAAGTTCCTCTGTGTCCACTGTCGGCAATCTGTCAATTGCCTCTTCATACACTCCAGCAGTGTGGTGCTCCAATCAAAAATTTGTGCATTCATGCACTGGATAGCACAGTTCATCTATGCGCGTGAAACCTGATGCACGGCTGTTGAGCCGGTAATCCACCGAATAAGCAACAAGATAGTCTGTAGTGCTAAGTTGGTAATCTTGCTAATAGGTACCTGGGAACCTCTACGATCGGTCCCAGCCTCACAGTACTCAGCTATCAACTCCGAGATCTTGCTCGGCCCCTCAGGAAAAGTTTGGAAGTTGACTGGTTCCCCTCTCCTTGAGAGGCCAGTCAGAAAGTAAATATCCTCGGTGGTGGGCACCAAGGATTACCCCTCTAGCATGAACGCCTCTACGTCAGGATGTCAGTAATCAATCAAGGCATTTAGAAGCCTTGGTTGCACGCGCATAAACGGACATAGAAAAAATTTGAGCAAACCGCATTGCATTAACACAGCCACAACGTTCGGATCTACAGCAACCAACTCACTGATTGCCTCATGCTCCCTTTCCCTCCACTGGACATACATCCTGCCAACACAACAAGGTAAAGGAGGGTCAATACTTCTTTTCATTTTATTTTCCATCAATCGGGGGGGTACACGTAGTTTGTAGAGGTGACAGTCGCGTGTACATGCGTGGAGGATTTTCTCTACACGCGTGTACACGCGGGCTGTCTCTGGACAACCCTCATGTACCTAGGGCCGACCTTTTTGAGGTCAACGCCCACCCAAAAAATAACTTGAATGACAAAAATGAAGTATTGATTAGCTAGATAAGGGAGTTTGTACTTATTTGGTCCAAGCAGAAGTCTGTTTCGTCCACTGTAGCTCCCGGAATCACGATCTTTGGCAAAGGGGGTCTTTTGGCTCCAGAGTCAATTTCCAAATCAGCAATGGTGATAATGAGTTGTCAGCTTCTATTTATAGACTTTTTGGCCTCTTTTTGTCACTTTTTTGGACCCCCTTATCAGTTTCTTTATATCAAAAACCATTTAGAGTGATCTAGGAGTTATATGGGAGGGATTTGATCAGGTATTGGGACATTTTTTTTTGAGTTTCGAAAAAATATTGACGGTCCATAAAAAAAAAAAAAAAAATCAACTTGAGCATATAGGGTAGGTTATCACCCCAACTTTTGCATCTCGTTTCCTTTTTCTTATGCTATAGGATCGATCCCATCAGGTTGTGACACAGAACCATCATATCTGCTCTAGAAGTGTCGCAACTTGGTGGTAGAGCTTACCAAAACATGGATGCCCTAGGTAGGTCCTGGTTGCATTATGGTGTCCATGTCGTTTCTCAAAACACTGTAGGCTCGGGAGTCCGTATAGTCTTTCCTGAATATAAGTTTGAGCCTCATTTGCATGAGTCTTTTTCACTCTTTTTCTTACCCTCGGGACTCCCAAAAAATAACGGGTCTCCTTTTAAGCCCTTTTCAGACCCTCTAAAAATGAAAAGATTGTCGAGCGATCTTGTGACCCTTCACGCTCATTAAACTGAAATTTGAAGTCACGTCTGTCTGGCGGTAGTTTACCCCTTTTTCAGTCCAGACGGTCAATTGTACGAACAAAGGTATACTCTATCGAATTCCCATTCTTTAGAAGAGTATTCTCAGGTATAATTTTATTCCTTTTTCATGCCTAAGGGACTAAATTTACGAAAAAGAAACCCCCACAGAGTCCATAGTTAATCTCTTTTCAAACTCCCTGAAATTGAAAAGATCGTTGAGTGATCTTATTCTTTCACACTTGTTAAATTGGTCCAGAAGAATATTCCTGATGGAGTCCATAGTTAAGATTTTTTCAGACTCCTTAAAAATGAAAAAATGGTTGAGTGATCTTGTCCTTGTCACACTCGTTAAAATGGTTTTGAATTGACGTCTAATCGATGCTAGTTTATCCCTTTTTTCGAACCGACTAGACTATGGTCAAAAAAGGTACCCCATTGGAGTCTTCTTTTATGCTTTTTTAGACTCTCCAAATATGAAAAACTGTCGATCTTACCTTCTCTGGGCTCGTTAAACTTACATTGAAGGACGTTACCATTGTGTGTTCTATCAACCGCATTTGCATACCTTATCCATCAGCCTTGTGGAAGTTTGCTTCTGAATCTTAACACCTTTGGTCACCAGAGGATTTTTCTCGAGTATCATCTTACCAGAACATCAGTCTTGTCCTAATGCCTTGAGCTTGTATGTTTGCAGTACTCGTTCCTCCATTGTAACGTAATATTCCTTTATTCTTTTTCAAAAATCATCAAAAAGAACAAAAAAATCAAATATACCCCAAAAAGAGGATGGGAAAAGTATTTTCTTTATTGGCAGCATAATGAGTCGCCCTTGGATAAAGCACATATTTTCTTTTGATTATCAGACTATGGGATGTAGTACGACCTTAGGAAGCTTTTCTCACTATATAGAGTTGTGTCCTCCACCGTTTGGTTACTCTTCCAAACATATGGAGAGTTTGTGTTGCCTCCTGCTTCATAGACTTATGATTAACATATGTGTTTCCTGAGTCTTATCACTTGTCGTGTTGTTGTCCAAGGGAAGTTTTTCACTAAGCCTGAGTCGGCCCCTCTGCAATATGTCTCTTGTCCACATACCCGACCATCTTGAACATCCAATCAAGTCCTTGTTCGAAATCACTGAATCCTTCAGTCCGATCATCAAGATTATCAAGTCCATAACCGATGAGTCGTCGAAGACCTCTGGGTAGTGCAGTCGTACACTCATATTACACTCCTACCCGAGTTTTAGAAGATTTTGAAGTTGTTGCTCGAGCTCTGAAGTACAGCCATTAGGCCGAATTAGCTTCTGGAAGATGGATACTCTATATGTATATCTTTCTGATTTCGAGATGTAGCTCTGCTGTGTATTATTCGTGGCTACTATTTATAGTTATTTGACATGGATCTACAGTGTATTTTATTGGTATCCATGGTTCTATTTTATCCCAAGCATGGGTATGCCCGCCTCGGTGAGACATTTGTTATTTTTCAGATGACACCTCCTGGTTATTGATCCTTGGGCTCACTCATTCAGCACATCAGTAAAGATTGGTAAAAGATTGGTAATGTATGTCGGCCATCAGATGCTCTTCTGCCCTCACACATTAGGGGGAATCTTTTATAACCCTAAATTGCACCACACATGCTTACCTGGCATCAGGCCAACTCATATCCCTTCATTGCCAAAACATCTACTGAACAAACTCTTTGGAAATCCTCTTGAGTCAAGGCCCACGCGCCCTAACCCACTACTGCACGCGTGTGCACGCTGGCAGGCCCACTACAGCCTGCGTGTACCTAACAAAGCACAAAAGAGGAAAGTTGCCGATGGAATAAAAAGCTATGGGTCAGTTAACTGAAACTCCTGGCCATGCATGGCCGAGGGTTCGTCCAAAACCCTAGCTCCTTCTAGCCTATAAAAGAAGGGGTAGGGGTACCATTTGGAAAAGGAAAAATATAGCGAAGAAACTCTGCCCATTTGCCGAATCCATTGTCCCAACCCTTTAGCCTTTCCTCAAGTCAAAGGAGAATTAATGCAAAGCAGTTGGAGGACAGAAGAGGAGGAGCCCAGGATCAGGATCAAGGAGCAGTGGTCGGTCTCGACTTTGATTGTAAGTTGATTCATTTTTCAAATAATAAAAGAATACTTTTCTCGTCCCAATGCATGAGTTATCTATGGTTTGTTTAATTTATGCTTAATTTCTAACCCTCAAGTAGAAAAGTAGCATGCATGCATAGTTGTTTGTCTTGATTGCAGGTTATCTTTGGAAGGAGCAGCACAAGCAAGCGGTCAAAGCGCAACAGAGGATCTACACCAAACATCAGTAACAAGGTTAGTAATTCCTTTCCATGCATGTATCGTGAAAGAGGGGTTTAAGTTTTGGGTGGTAGGTTAAAAAGTAATTTCTTTACGGTCAAAATCTGCATGCAAGTCTGACCCTAGTTTGCTAGTCCGTAGGGTATTTTTACCAACAACAGCAATGCCATATCTTCTTTTTCCAAAAAAAGACTTAGTTTTAAAGCAAACTAATTCGGTGTAACAAACGTTATTACTATTCTATTATATAAAAGACATTATTAATTTCTTGTAAATTTCTATAGTCCCCAACTCCACCTATCATTTTGTATATCGCAGAACTGTCAGTTCTATTTGTAGGACAAGTAACATCAGAGGCCCAATTTTGAACCTGCCAACCCGAGAACCCGCGATCCAAAAACTGGTTATGTATGCAATGAGGGCTCCATGCATGCTCTATAAAATCTCATCCCCATACTTTATAAAAGTACAAATTTTGTATCTATAAAACTAAATATCTACTTTATACAAGTACATATAACATATGTATAATTTATTTATTTCTGATGAATATCTATAGTCCGCAACTCCACTCCTCGATTTTTGTATTGCAGAGAACATCAGAGGCCCAATTTTTGTATCGCAGAACTGTCGGTGCTATTTGTAGGGCAGAGAACATCAAAGGCCCAATTTTCAGCCCGACAACCTGCGATCCATTATAAAAGTACATATTTCGTATGTATAAAACTAAATATCTACTTTATAAATTGCATTTTTGGTATGTATAGTTTATGTTGTCCAGGAACCTATAATTTCATAAATTTCAATTTCTTTTCTGTCCAGGAGCCCTTGTTTTAAAGATAAATACTTCAATAATGCTAAAGTTTTTGTGTCCAACAACCTTTCAAATGTTGATAATTTTTTATATTTTTCAGGAAGAACTAATTCGGGAATACTATGTTCTACATGCAAACCACATGTATTTCAACTTTATAGCCATGTGTCTGTACTAGGTCTCATTTACTCCCATCCCAACCTGGCATGGACCACGTTGCCATGCATCACTTGTTACAACTATCTTCCATGGGATGTCATTGTGGGGTAATTTTTAGCGTTAGAATTAAGGGTATGTGATCTAAGTTGGGTTCATGACCATCCGAGATGTCAAAATTAATGATTTTGTTGCATAAGTGGATATTCAATATAACATACTATATCACATTGTTTCCAAGCCCATGGATACAAGTCATTCAGTTAGATTTTGGTCACTACCTTCAACCTTGCAAATTATCAATTTCTAAGAACTACAAAGTTTTATCAATTTGGTACCAAACAAATTTCACCTTAATATTTAAATCGTCTCTTGTACATGAAGATAGATCAAGGTCCTCATTTAACCATAAAGAGTTAGTGTTGGAGATGTTTTTTAGGATTATAACTTGATTACTTGTTGTTCTAGCATTAAATTCCCCTATAAAAATAATATTACCTTCATTTATTAAATTACAAATATCACATTCAAAGCATTATAGGGAAAATTTAAATAGTTTTTATTATAAAATCTAGAATTTATAGGTGCAAACAAAATATTGCTAACTATTGTATTTTAGTATTTACATCTAAAATATTCATCCACATGTACTAGATTAAAGGGTATTTTTTTATTAATATTAATATAGTGAGTAAATTTATGCCTTTTGTAACAAGCTATGCTTCCAATGCCTTTGCGAGAGGATGTTTTATTCTAGGTTGAACATAACAAGTTGGCATTAAGAATATATTTTGTGTCCATTTGGAATTTACCTTCTCTCTATTTCATGTGTTTATCTAGATATTCCATTTATTCACAAAGAGAGACTAAAGTATGTTGGACAGTGTTGTCATTGATGTCAAAAAAGGGATGAACTTGATTGATCGAAGAGAAGCTCAAAAGAGATTGTAGCACATAACACACATAGAACGTATAGCAGTGGAACTCCATAGTTGGGTCAATCGACCATCGGGATGTTGGGAACTTGTGAAAAGCATGCATAACATAGAGAAATGGAACTACACATTCAGGACAATTGACGATCAGGATGTTGGGAACTTGTAAAAAGCACGTAGAACGTAGAGAAATGAAACTCCATATTTGGATCAATCGACCATCGGGATGTCGAGAACTTGTGAAAAGTTATTAAGTTTACAATCTGACTCTGACTTAGACTTACAGTTCCTCTGACTTTGACTTTGACAGAATTCGACTTAGAGCTCCTCTGACTTTGACTTAGACAGAATTTGACTTACAGTGCCTCTGACTCCAACTCTCACTTAGATAACTTCAACTTGCATTGACTTCAACTTTGACTTGGATAAAATTCGACTTATAGTGCCTCCAACTCCAACCCCAATAAACTTTGACTTGCATTACCTTCGACTTTGACTTGGATAAACTTTGAATTACAATGCCCCTAAATCCAACCCCGATAAACTTAGGCTTGCATTTCCTTCGACTTCGACTTGGATAAACTTGAACTTACGGTACCTCTGAGTCCAACCCTGATAAAATTCAACTTTCATTTCCTTTGACCTCGACTTGGATAAACTTCAACTTGCATTTTGACCGACTCATTTTTCCATTTCAACTTCCAAGTAGTCGACTCTACATTACTTTCAGACTTGACTTTGTGGCTTGAGTGGTCAAGAATTTCCCAATGTATAAAAATCCAGAGTACATGTTTTTGTGCCATATTTGTCTAATCCATAAGTCACAATAGTCTGGTCATATGGAAATCATCCATTTCAGGTACAGGAAAAGTGCACAAGGAAACTGAGTTCAAAATCTAATCTAAGATTATATAAACATGAGATTAAAATAAGAAGAGTCAAATCATATATAATCAACTGATAAAGGATAAAAGACATTATCAAATAACTATGAAGTCAATGCAAATGAAGTTAATGATATAATTAAAGAGTATTTTTGTAAAGAGATAAACAAAGGAGAAAATGTGTTCCTAATTTAAAATGACAACATTGTTGTTATTTTGTTAATAAAATGAAAAGGTGCAATGGTTCATTATTAAAATACATAATGGTTCAATTTCATAACTTTTGGAATGGTTCAATTTAATAACTTTTGGAATGTATAAACAAAAACATATGGTGAAATAAAGATGTTTCTGTGGTCTACATCAGAAGATTAGAAGAAAGTGTAGAGTACAAGGAAAAAAGACAAAGATACTTATGAAGTGAGGGTGGAAGGGAGGAGCAAGGAAGGAAAAAAGACAAATATACTTATGAAGTGAGGGTGGAAGGGAGGAGCAAGGAAGTATTAGTATCCTTTTCTAATTAAAGTGTAAAAATAGGGAGTTGGTGCTTCCTAGGGTTGGAGCCCTAAAAAAAGGGAGTTGGTGCTTCCTAGGGAAAGTTCCCTAAAACCATGGAGTTGGTGCTTCCTAGGGCCAGTTCCATAAAACCATGGAGTTGGTGCTTCCTAGGGTCGGTGCCCTAAAGAAAGGGAGTTGGTGCTTCCTAGGGTCGGTGCTCTAAACAAGGTGATTTTTGTCTCCTAGAGTTGGTGCTCTAAATCAATCTTCATATCAAACTTGTAATTTGTAATTTAAGTTTTTATTTATTGATTTTATTTATGAAGTTTCTTGCTGATCAATCAAATTAATAAATAATTAATTAAAGATTGTGAAAAATGTTGGAAATACAGAGAGGCGGGGTGAATCACTATTACCTTTTTAAACAATTAGTTATTACTTTGTTATTTTATTTATCATCACAGTAGATCAACTATGGACTTGTATTTAAGAATCAGTTATATAAGTATACTTAACAAGAATTACAAATTTTATAAAGAATAATTTGTGATTGTGAAGGACACCGATCCTCTTTAAAGAACCAAATCTTGGAGACACAAATCCCCTTCTTTAGGGAACCAACCCTAGGAAGAACCAACTCCCTTGTTTTTAGGGCACCAAACCTAGGAAGCACCAACTCTCTTGTTTAGGGCACCAACCCTAGGAAGCACCAACACCCTTATTTTAACACTTTTCTTAGAAAAGGATATGAATCCTTCCTTGCTCCTCCCTTCCACCCACATTGCATAAGTATCTTCAGTTTTCCTTCTTGGACTCTGCTTCTTCTTTTAATTTTCTGATATAGACTGTAGAGACACTTTCCTTTCACCTTGTTTTCCTACTTATATACTTTCCAAAAGGAATAAGGTTGAACCATTGTGTATTTTAGTATTGAATCATTGTGTGTTTTTGTAAGAAACAATGCACCTCTTCACTTTAATTAAATAACTTATGTTATTGTGATTATTTATTCATATATCAAAATTAAAAGTTCTTTTTAATTTAGTAAGAGGTATTTTCATAAATCGATGACAGGTATGGATCGATTTCTTTTAATTCAATCTCATGCCTCTTTATTTCATTCTCAATTTAAATGTATCATATTTGATCCTTTTTATTATCTCTCTAATGCATTTCTTGTATTGGATCACTTAAGAACAATCAGGACAAATTCCAGATCTTTATCTGATTCAAAATTCCTTCATGTCAGTGGAAAAGTTCATCCCCTCTGTGTTAAATTGTGTACAAAAGAACATCAAGACCTCTATTCCATATGACCATGGGTGGTTTCTAATTTCTATCCCAAGTGAGTGATTAATCTCTTTATCAAGATCGACGGTCGTGTTTTATTTGCAATTTGAGATGGATGGTTCTCATTACTCTGAGACTTCGGCATTTCAGGACTCTGGCCTTTACAGTCTTCCAACTCTCCCATAGAAAATTCCGTCGGAGTGCATATCAACACATCCCTTCTTAGTAACCTTCACATGTTCAGGAGCTAGGACCGTAGGCATAGGAAAAAAGTAGCTCCCACTTTCCAGGTATTCGGTTATTTATGACTCTAGGACTTTGGGTTATTCAAACTCTAAAGTAGTTCACTCCCTCCAAAGGTTTACCTATCAAATAAGTCATAAAGTTGCGGTGATTTCTTGTTGTCAGTTGTTAGTACTCCTTATTCTATACTTCCACTATACGTGATCGAACGATCAAGAATACTCCCAAAGTAGATCAATGGTTAATGTTAATTCACTACTTCACACTTTGGCGCTTTAGTTGTTTTGGATTACTCGTAATCCCAGAGTGGTCAGCATCAGGATGACTATTCCTTCCCATGTGCGATCGGACAGTACAAAAATATTAGATCAATGATCAACATTATTTCGTGACTTCAGCCTTCCATGCTCTGGGTATTTCTGGTGGTAGCAAAAGTTGGTTATCCCCAAAGACTGTAGTCCCAGATTGATGTGGTGTGATGACATAAACTATGATTATGTGGACCCTTGGTGACTGTGCCATATTTCAACCTGATTTGTGATTTTTACACTCCTTATGTGCCACATCGACCTTAACACTTGTCACTATTTGATTGAGCTATGTGTCATCAATTGTTGACATGGTCCTGTTGACTAGGATTTTGAAATTTTGTTACCTTGTAGCTTCGGGAGTTTTGGCACTTTTATACCATCCTTAGATCATTGTCGAAGTGTCGAATAGATCTATCATTGTAGATATTTCCTTTTCTTGATCAATGAATTATGTTAACTCTGGGGCTCTCGAGTTCAGGATTTCTTGGTTTATCTAAGCTTCTTATCACTAAAGTAGGTCAATGTTGGATTTGACCACCTTCTTCCATTTAGCATGGTTAGACAGTTTTAATATTTTCATTCCATATCAACGATTGGTATGATTTTATGATTATGGTTTACCCTTTGTGGCTTTGGCACTTCGTGGCTTTGGGGATTTCATGCCTCTGCCTTCTCTTCAATAATTGTCAAAGTGGAAAATCTCCAAAGTTCTGAAGAATTGATCTATTGTTGAGGATTATTTATCCTGATCTAATGGTTTGTATTTAATTTATCACGACCTCTGGCTCCATCTCGATCTGAAGGTCTTGGATTGTCTCGAAAACTTCATCAACAAATAGGATTCCTCCTAACCCCTTTGGCTTTATACTTGGATTCCAACTGAACCAATATCGTTTATTTGTGTCTTTGTTCAGTGATCAATGGTTTTTATATCTCCCAATTTTAATAGAGTGTCCTCACAGTTCTGAGGGTGTTCTCTAGTTGATCTATTGGGAATTCGATCCCAATAGCACTTCCTTAAGGTACTCCTTTTCATGATATTTCATTTGACCTTTCCAAATTTATTAATGTTCCATGCTCTGATCTTGTACAACCTAATACGCTACCTCTCTTGATATTTAGGTTTATATTGTATTCATTTGCACCTTGCGTTATGTCTTATGCACAACCTACTACATTATCTCTCATGAGCTTTAGGATCTCAAAGACATTTAATGACAATACCATATTGATATTCTTGAAATCAATGCCAACACCATAATACCATGTCCACCATTGATTATATTGGCCTTCTTTGACATCAATTCCAACACCATAACACCATGTCCAACAAAAAAGTTATTAATATTGATTCACACCCCCCCCTCTCAGTATTAAACCATGTTCCAACAATCAGTATCAGAGTGGGTGCCTTCAGCATGGTCTAATAACTAGAAGGTATATTCTACATAATCATATGGATCAAAAAGAAGAAATGTCTTCCACCAGATCACCTTTGTTCAAAGGAAATGATTATGCACTTTGGAGTGTGAGGATGAAAGGATATATAGTGTCCCGAGGTTGTGATATCTAGAAATATGTAGAACATGGTTACACTGCACCTACTACTACTCCCACAAACATAGCTGAAAAGAAGCTTTGTAATGGCAATGCAAAAGCAGCCAATTCCATCCTAGGGGGGATTGACCAATCCTATATTTGTGAAATTAATGCATTGTAATTCAAAAAATAAATATAGGACAAACTAAAGGTCATATATATGAAGGAGATAGAAAATTAAAAAAGGCCAAACTACAAACCTACAGAACACAATTTGAAAAACTAAAAATGAAAGAAGAAGAGAACATAATAGAATGTCTTCAGAGAGTAGATGAATTAGTCAACTCAATCAAAACATTAGGAGAAGAACTCAAAGATAAACCCATTGTCCAAAATATCCTAAGATATTTACCCATGAGATATGATGCCAAGATTTCTACTCTTGAAGACAGACCAGACCTTCATAATATCACAATGGATAAACTACATGGGATCCTCACTGCGTATGAGATGAGAACAGGGCAAGGAATACCAGCAAAAGGAGAAATGGATTTCAAAGTATCTAAAGAAAAGAAGAAATAGGAGCAAGTATCTAATGAAGATCAGTCAGAGATATCTAATGAATAAATAAGTAACATCATGAATAAACTCAAGAAAGGAATTGGTAGATACAAAGGAAATTTTCCTCTAATATGCTTTAACTATGGAAAGATTGGACATTTTGCTACCAACTATCCCTATACAAAACAATAAGAAAGTGATAATGAAAGAACTTTCAAAGAATGGAAGAAGAGACAAACCAAAGACAAAAGGAATGTCTACAAGAATAATAAGACCATTTACACTGAAGAGAACAACATCTCATCTAAAGAAAGTGAAAAAGAAGAGAAATTTGAACACCTATTTATGGGTATAGAAACCCGAAATAATCACACCAAAAATAACTTTGAGATTGAAGAATATTAACTATGAGGTTGAAGGAGAAGTATATCTTGAAGTAGAGATGATTAGTTCCATGGAAGAACTCAGAAAGTATAAAAGGAAGAATAAATCATTAAGATAACAACTGTTAGAATATGAAGAAGCAAAAAAATCAAGAGAAAGAGAAGTGTCAAAGACCATCAAAGAAATAGGGAAAGTCGTCAATGATTTAAAGACTCAACTCCAGGAAGCCAAAAGAATTGAAGAAGTCATTTTGAACCAACTCAATGATAGGGAACAAGACTATGAAAAGATAGAGGTTGAAATTGTACTACTAAAAAGAGAAATTGAAAAAGAAAAGAAGCAGTCAAAGTTTGAGAATACTTCAAATATTTTGAATGATATTATTAATAGACAAATATCACCAAATCATAAAATATGATTAGGATATGATCAAAATTAAACCTCTACTGCACATAAAACTAATAAACAATCAATCAGCTATGCAGATGCTCTTAGAATTTCCTTAAAAAGAGAAGACAACAAGATAAATATCGCATCATTAAAGATTGGTTTTAATAAGAAAATGCACCCTCCAAAAGGAAAAGGAAATAAAATGATCAAAAGGACTCCTCCTGATAGATATCGGCATATATTTCTTGGATATTTATGTTGATGCAACAACTTTGGACATAAAGTAGTACATTGTAAATCCTATAGAAACTAAAAACCAAGAAATATCCATAGATATAAGAACAACAAGAATGATGTAGAGAAAAGAAATTATAATTCATTATCTCCTTTACAAGAGTACAATGTTGAATGCCACAAGTGCAACAACTATGGCCATAAATCTAGTGAATGTAGATTACCAATGAAATCCTTGAAGAAGAGAAACGCTAACAATCAAGATAAGAAGATATGGAAAGAAAAACATATAGAAGAAAAAGTAACAAAATGTAAAGTGGCCCTGTTTGCAAAGAACAAAAAGTGTCAGTGGTATATTGATAGTGGATGTTGTAAACATATGACAGGAGATGAAGGAAAATGTATCACTTTGACAAAGAAGTATAAAGGTAAAGTCACTTTTGGAGATAATGTATCTGCCAAAATACTAGGAAAAGGAACAGTTTCTTTGGGAAACAAAAAGAATAAAGCAGAAAATGTGTTGCTAGTAGAAATCTTAAAACATAATCTACTTAGTGTAAGCCAAACATGTAATCAGGGACATATACCCATTTTTTACTCCCAAAAATGTGAAATAAGAAAAGAAGGATCAAGAAAATTAGTTGTTATTGCACCAAGAACCTCAAGCAATGTGTATATCTTAAATAATGAGGAAGAAGAAAAATGTCATATGAGTCAAGTAGATGAAAGTTGGTTATGGAACAGAAGGATGGGGCATTTGAGCTTTGATAACCTAATCAAATATAGTAAAAAGGGAGTTGTAAAAGACATGCCAAAAGTCATCAAGCCCTCAAGTCCTATTTGCAAACATTGTCAATTAGGGAAGCAGACAAGAGTCAAATTCAAGACAAAAGAGCATTCTATATCAAAACCCTTGGAGATTGTGCACATTGATCTCTATGGGAACTTTAGGAATAGAAGCATACAATGGGAACACTACTTCATGTTGATCATTGATGATTACACGAGGATGACCTGGGTATATTTTCTCAAATAAAAATATGAGGCATTTGAAAATTTTAAAGCACTCAAGACTTATGTGGAGAATGAAACGGACCTCAAAATCAAATGTTTAAGATCAGATAATGGAGGGGAATTTACCTCTAAAGAATTCAATAAGTTTTGTGAAGATCGTGGAATCAAGAGACAATTCTAAGCTCCAAGAACTCCTCAACAAAATGGAGTTGTGGAGAGGAAAAACAGAACTATTCAAGAGGCTGCAAGAACTATGTTGAATGAATCCAAGCTTCCAGAAAAATTTTGGAGAGATGCAATATATACAGCAGTCCACATACTTAACCAAGCATAAATTAGAGCTAACCATGAGAAAACACCTTATGAATTGTGGTTTGGAAGACCAACATCTGTGAAACATTTTAGAGTCTTTGGAAGTAAGTGTTACATCAAGAGGGATGAATATAATCTAGGGAAATTTGACTCTAGATCAAATGAAGGTATATTTTTGGGATATTCCCCTAACAAAATGCCTACAAGTGCTATAATCTAAGATTTCACAAAACAGTGGAAAGTGCAAATGTAGAAATAGATGATCTAAACTTGAGAAAAATCAAATCTCAATATGAAACAAGCATTGATGAATGGAGAAGAACTAGTGATGATGAAGAAGATGGTGAATCACAAAATGAAGAAGATATTGAAGAACTACAAGAGAAAAAACCACAAACTGGTGATGAGAAGGATGAAGAAGAAACACCCTTGCCTAAAGAACCATCAAAAAGA
The DNA here is from genome assembly GCA_009831015.1 of Picea engelmannii. Lineage (NCBI taxonomy): Eukaryota > Viridiplantae > Streptophyta > Pinopsida > Pinales > Pinaceae > Picea > Picea engelmannii. The sequence continues at coordinate 10,289 of ML811839.1, read as the reverse complement.
GTTCAAAAGAATCACCCTGAAAATCATATTATAGGGGATAAATATTTAGGTATAGAAACAAGAAGGAAACTCATATTTGACTTTGAATAGGCAATGTTTTCAATAATAGAACCCAAAAATTTTGCAGAATCTAGTAAGAGTGAAGACTGGATAAAATCAATGAATGGGGAACTTGATCAAATTGAGAAAAATGATGTCTGGGAACTTGTCCCTAGACCCGAGGACAAGAATGTGGTAGGAACCAAATGGATATTCAAAAACAAAGTCAATGAAAATGGACAGATCATAAAGAACAAAGCCATATTAGTATGCATTGGATATGCCCAAGTGGAAGGTATTGACTTTTAAGAGACTTTTTCCCTAGTATCAAGACTAGAGGCCATCAGAATGTTCCTGGCATCTGCATGCTTCAAAAACTTCAAAATTTATCAAATGGATGTCAAGTCGACATTTATGGATGTAACATTAGAAGAAGAAGTATGTATTGAGGAACCAGAAGGATTCATATTAACATAAAATAAAGACTATGTGTGAAAACTAAAGAAGGTTATGCATGGTCTTAAACAAACCCCTAGAGCATGGTTCTCAAGACTTGATCAATATCTGCACAAAAAAGGATACAAGAGAGGGACTACTAACAACAACCTATATATCAAAATTGAGGATCAAGATATGATTGTTGTGGTGGTATATGTAGATGATATAATATTTGGAAGTAATATTACTATACTAAGCAAAAATTTTGCTACAGAAATGCAGAAAGAGTTTGAAATGTCTATGTTAGGGGAACTAACTTTATTTGGGTCACAGAATTTATAAAAATATTAAATTATTTGAATACAAGGTTTTTTCAATTTAACGCTTATTGTAGTTTTAAGTACAAATTCAGTATTGTCTTTGTTGTCCTCAGTTAAAATTCTAAGGTACTAATTCTTAATTTCATCTTGTAGATCATATGCTACCTTCCATTCCCATAATTAAGTATTAACCAACTTATCATTTGTATTTCATAAAGGAGGAGTTGGATTAGGCCCTTGCTATAATCATTGTGTAATTTCTATTCGACCTAAAGTCTAAATATGGTGGACTTATCTCTTGGTCATGGTAGTAACGAAGGTTGATGGTATAATAAATTGTAAGGCTTCTATGAAATTTATTAAAGGTATTAACTATATCCCTTATCCCTAACATGGTAAGGGGGGGTGGGGGGGGGGGTCACCCTAATCTCTTTAACATAGAATAGGTAAAGTGACAATCGTGAGGTTTAATGGTCACACCGCATTTAAGGTCGACACAGTCTGAGATTTATGAATAACACTTGTATTACATTGTGGATAGAGGTTGTTAATGCTACTCTTATCGTATCCCATATCACATTAAGACACATGTCCGAAGCATTTCATGGCAACCCAAACAGGTGCCAAGTGTGACAACCTTGGAACAAGAGATGATAGGTGATGTTTCGACCGTCCTACCTGGGTTTTGGGCACTTGCATTCAGTTTTGGAAACCTTTCCATGGGATATTGGGGTTCCTAGCTAGGTTTTTAGTTATTTGTTCGAGCTTCCTCCAAAATATAATAGAAAATCTTTGTAATCTATTGTCATCGCTCAAGGTTCAGTTCTGGTCATTGTTTAAGAGTTTAAGCGTAACAAGGTAAGGATTCAACACCTTTTTCCTTAAAAGAAATCTTGTGCTAGTTGCAGACTGTAGATAAATTATATGATTGTTGATTCATGTGTGCATTTTATTAGTTCTTGATTTTTTTTATGTCTTAATGTCATTTTTTCTGCTAATGCCATTCTTTGTGTATATTTGGTTTAACCATGTAGCGGTGCAACTCTTTTAAACTAAATGTAGTTGCCTCTGTTGATATATTCTTGGTTTGTTTTTTATTTAAGCATGTAGTGGCACAACTCTTTTACATTTTGATTGAGCCCTTTACAAAAACACATGTAAGGGTTACCATCATTACACATTCTTGCTATTCTTTATTGACTATGTTAATATCATTCTTTGTTTCATATTTTAGTATAATGGACATGTATGGATAATTTAGACTAATGATGGGGCCCTTTTTTTTAACGAGGGTGCCCATCAGAAGGAGAAGATGCATATCCCAGTTGTTCTTTTTGTTCCACTGCGAGAGTTCATTATAGGGTTGAGCTATTTAGGTAAAATGCATACCCTCCCTTCATTATTATCTGGTAATATTTTTCTGGGTTTACTTTGATAAAATATTGTTTGTTAATGCAGCGAGATTTCGCCATATTATCAGGGTTTTTATCCCGAGTTACCCTTTTTCGAATAATCGTAAGTCCCACTTACATTGATTGTTTCTTTTTTGAACAGATAAAAATATTTACTCGATACTACTCGAATTTTTTGTTTTGAAAACTTGTGGACAGGTGAGGGCTATGGTTCCTCGACTAAGAGGAATTCACCCATGAAAGGTACTTCGGTTTCCATTTGTACCTTAACTATGGATGAGGAAAGGATAGTGCGTCCTTTTCTCTAAAATAGTTTGGAAGGATTGTATGCACATGGGGGTTCTGTACCCTTTTCTTTTTGTTGGAGTTTAAAATACGACAGAGTTATTTTCTCATATATAATTGTGGGGTTTTTACTCCCGAAAATATCATGGATTTCATTGAATAGTTGTAACTCTGTTAACTTATTTTATAAGAAATTTATTTTTTCCTTCTTCTGATGGTGCTATGGTTGGCTCTAGTCTCTATTTTCCAAACCTTTGGTTCCTTTTTCGTTAAACAATGTTACATAAATTGCACATTTTATTTCTATTGCTTAACATTTTTGTTATCCTCTTTAAGGAACAATACGCCTACCCTTCTATTTATGTTCAAATATTTAAGCATGGTAATGGCATTATCGTTTAGTAAATTAACTTGTATATTTCATGTAAATATATTGAATTCCTTTCTACATATTCTAGAGACCCATTATGACAATGGTTTTATTGTTCTCACATATAGCTAGTTAAGTTATAAATATAATTTCCTCCATGTTCTTCAATTTTCTGTACTTGATATGATTAAAATCATCTACCTCCTATTATATGATTTTGTTTAAATTTTTGTACCGGTTATGAATAAAAAATCTCTGCAATTTGAGGTCAACTTTTTGTGTCCTTGGAGATGCCTATTTAGTTTTACGTTAGTTTGCTCGGAGGAAGGCCCCCTCGGGCGGGAGGTTTTGGGGGCATCGACATGAGGGTTGGAGGCTAACATTGTTTTTCTCCCAAACTCCTATAACCCCTATAGTAGTAGCCATAGTATCCATAGTAGCTACGGTAGAGTGCTCAGTGGTTACTATCCCTGTTGTGGAAGGATTCCTATTGTGTAGTTGCTCTCCCTCTCTCCATGCTCGTGGAGGATGAACTTGCATAATAGAATGATTATGAAAACAACAATATTTATCTATAATTTTCCATTTGATCAACGAATAAAATAGAAATAGAACATCCATAATTTATATCTATGTACTAAATTAATCAAATAAATTATCCATAGAATATTGAAGAAGCAATATTTCAATCTAGAAAAGAGTGGAAGAAAACAAACTAATTAAAAACCTGTAACTGAGATTTCCTTAGGGGAAAACACGCGTAAAGTGGGTTGTTCCTCCCTACCTTAGATCAGAGTTGCTACACGTGCCTACTTTGTCACCCCCGACCTAAATCTTGATCCAAACCAACCAAGTAACTTCCTGCAGAGTATAGGGTTCCAAGCTTTACGTGAAGATTTTTTGTGTCATTTTAGTATCACTCAGATTTCTCATCTCATCCAAAATGTCATCCCATTCTCTTGTTGTTGTTTTTTTTTTTATATTTTGCTAGGTCCTTGACACTTGTATGAGCCTCTTTCTCTTTGATCACCTGTCAAGTTCATTTTTGTTCATTGACCACCTATCAATCAGATTATTACACATGTTCCTAAAAACCTGAGATCTTGTCTCACTTATGTTGAGTTAACTCAACCAAAGTTCACCATTTGTCCCCCTTCTGTTGTCACTTGGTGGTTCTCTTTAGATCCATGTATTTCCTATTCTAACAATCCCACCTTACATGTGTTTCCTCTTTCTCTTTTATTGATAAAATAATAAAAATTAAAATAATAAGTTTTCCTTAGATCACTACGATCAATAACGTGTTGTTTAAAAAGAATAAAAATAAAATAATAATTTTAATATTTGAAATTTTGAGGTATCACATCCACCCCCCTTTATAACTTAACACTGTCCTTGGTGTTATTTAATCTTGATCTGGATCATTCTGGAACAAAAATGGATATGCTTTCCGCATATGTTCCTTCATTTCCCACTAGCCTCTTCGGTACTAAGTTGGCTCCATTGCACCTTTACCTGTCTGACGGATCGATTTGAGAGTGTAATCTCCCTCCTGTCAAGCTTACATCATGTACTTTTATCGTGACTGGTAGTGTAAGTTGATAGGTTAGAGGTCCTATTCGTGCAAGCACTTCCAAGGGACCACAATATCTAGAAGATAATTTAGTATACATGCCCAGTCATAAATAACTTCTCTTAGGTCTTACTCTTATATACACATGGTCTCCAATATTGAACTCTCTTGGAGTTATTTTGGAATCTGCATAACTTTTCTGCATGTCCTGAGATTCTTTCAAATTATGTTGTACATGTTTCACTGTTAGTTCCATTTTCTTTAACATTTCAGGTCCTATCATTAATCTATTGAAAATATTACTCCAGGAAACAGGGTTATTACATTTGCTGCCACAAAGAATTTCAAAAGGACTAAGTTCAGCTAAAGCTTGGTAATGATTACTATATGTGAATTCAACTAAATGTAGATATTCTTCCCATTTGTTTGGTCTACCCATAACATACATTTTGAGCATATCCTCTACTATTGGATTGGTTCTTTCAATCTTCCTATCTGTCTGAGGATGATAAGAAATGTTGAAGTTTAGTTGTGTATCCAAGCCTTTAAACAAGGCTTTCCAAAACTTTCCAGTAAATTTCATGTCTCTATCTGATATTATAGTTTTAGGAATTCCATGTAGTCGAAAAATTTCCTTCATAAATATGCCTGCTATGTTAATAGATTTATAGGTGGATTTAACTGGTATGAAGTGTGATTCTTTACTTAATTCATCAACAACAACCATTGTAGAATCATTATATTTGTTACTTTTAGGAAAACCTGTTATAAACTCCATACTTATAATTTCCCATTTCCATTCAAGTATAGTTAAAGGTTGTAATAATCTGGTTGGGTGTCGATGTTCAAATTTAACTTGTTGACATTCTATGCACTTAGCTAAATATTGTGCAGTTTCTCCCTTCATGTTAGGCTAATAGAATTCCTTCCTCAACATAGTAATTATCTTTTGATAGTCACGATGTTGTGAGTATGGCTTTTTATGTAATTCATTCAATATTAATAGTTTAATTTCTTCTACTTCAGGGACATAGAACCTATTTTTATACATCAGTAATCCATTTTTAGAAAGTCTGAAGTCTGATTTTTCATCTTCAACTTGTTTTTTTGTTAATTTTGATTTAATATTTTGATATTCTATATCCTTTTCAGCTGCAATTTTGACTTTTTCCTCTAAATCAGTTTGATAATTACTTATTGTAATTGTATAAACCAAATTTGCATGTCCACTCAAGGAATCAACTACCTTATTTTATTTTCCCTTTATGTGTCTTATCTCAAAATCATATTCACTCAAGAAGGCTAACCACCCTGCATGTCGAGCGTTGAGATTTTGTTTATCAAATAGGCACTTTAAGGAAATATTCTATGACATTAATAGGAATTTTCATCCTATCAAATAATGTCGCCACATTTTTAGTGCATGTATTATTTAGGCTAACTCTAAATCATGTGTTACATGATGTCTTTCATGTTCCTTAAGCTTTCTAGATTTGTAAGCAATTACATTATTATCCTGCATTAAGACTCCCCATATCCCTTCAATGCATGCATTTGTGCATACAACGAAGTCCTTGTATGGATCTGATATTTTTAGTATTGGAGCTATTGTTAGGAGATGTTTTATTTTTTCAAATCTTTCTTGGCATTTTTCAGACCATGTAAATTTTGTTCCTTTCTATTGTAGGGATGTTATAGGATGAGCAATTTTTGAAAACCCTTCAATAAAATTCTGGTAATAACTTGTTATACCCATAAATGATCTGATGTCTGAAACATCCTTTGGAATTGGCCAGTCCATAATGGCTTTTATTTTCTCAGGGTCCACAACTATTCCTTCTTTGGAAACTATGTTCCCTAAATATTGAATTTTATCCTTATAAAAATCACATTTACTAAATTTAGCATATAGCTTCTGATCTCTCAAGATTTGTAGAACTATTCTTAATTTTTCTTCATGCTCCTGTTCGTTCTTTGAGTAGAATAGTATGTCGTCAATAAAGACAATTACAAATTTATCTAAGTGTTTACTTAGGATACTATTCATTAGACACATGAATGAGGATGGGGTGTTTGTTAACTCAAACGGTATCACTACAAACGTGTAATTCCCATATCTCGTTCTAAAAGTTGTTTTATATATATCTTCGTCTTTAATTCTTACTTGATGATATCCTTCTTGTAAATCATGTTTTTAAAGATTGTTTCCCCATGTACTTGATCGAATAGATCATTGATGCAGGGTAAATGATATATATTTTTAATTTTCATTTTATTAAGTTGTCGATAGTCTATACATAATCGTAAGGTTCCATATTTCTTCTTGACAAATAGTATCGGTGTTCCCCAAGGAGATACACTTGGTCGAATATACTTTTTTTCTAATAACTCTTGAAGCTGATATTTTAATTCATTAAGTTCCAAGATAGTCATTCGATGTGGAACCTTTGAAGCTAGCACCACTCTTGGTAATAATTCTATGGAGAAATATATCTCTCTCTTAGGAGGTAATCCAGGAATTTCTTGAAATTCTTGCAACATAGGGAAATTTTCTATATATCCTTTTTACTTTCTTCTTTTTCATTATCTATTACATGAACAACAAATACTTTACATCCCTTA